>PVHX01000486.1:0-247241 GCA_004024805.1 Geosciurus inauris
TGTTCTTTTAGTGGTATCCCAGAGGCTTTTAAGGTCTCTTCATTCTTTTTTATTTTATTTTATATTTTGCTGGACTAGGATATTTCAAAAGACCTGTGTTCAGATTTGGATATCCTTTAACCTCTATGATCTAGTCTGTTGTGGAGGTTTTCAACCATATTTTTATTTGACGATGATTTCCTCATTTCCAAGATTTCTATTTGATTCTTCTTCAAGATCTCTGTAACTTTATTTTATTTCTCATTCATATCATGAGTTGTTTTCCTAATTTTAGTGGATTCTCTATTTGTTTGAATTTCACTCATTTTTCTTATAAATGAAGCATTTCGTTAATATTCTTTTCTTTGGGGTTCATTGCCAGGAAATTATTGGTTATTTTGGAGGTGTCATGTTATCTTGCTTTTTCCAATTTCTTGTGATGATGTATTGATATTTGCATATATTGTGGATCAGTTGCTTCTATCAGTTTTATAAAGTGGCTTTCATAATACATGATTCTTTCCTGAGGACGTGTCTTGGGGTGTCATTTTGGTAACCTCTGTTAGCCTTGTTTCCACTTACTATATTATAATCTCTCTATAGCTTCTTCCACTGTAATCATGGGGTTTGGGTGTGGTATGAAGTTGCCATGTGTTGAAGAGCCCCAGGGTTAGGGTAGGATATCAGGTACTCTAGTGGTCTGGGCAGGTTTGGTCACTCCAGTGATGGAAGTGATAACACTAGAATTATGGACCATAGTAGATAGTTCCTTGGAAAGTACAGAATATTTTTCCATCTACATATTTAGCACTAGCTCAGGTGACTAGAGGTCATCCTGAATCAGAATAGTGGTATGTGAAGTACAGAACTGTGCCTTGGAACAGCCCAAACTGGGACCAACCAAGACATTCAGATTGATTAGGTGGGGAACCTGGCTGAGCAGCAGCAGACAAAGTTGAACATCCTCAATATGGTGCTTATGCTGTAGAAGTCTGTGATCTTAAAATATTGTCATTTGTTTTCTGTTACTTCATTGTAGAGGAGGCAGTGAGCAGTGGGCACCTCAGTGGGCACTTACTGGTTGAAATGGCATCTTGCCATTTCAACCAGTAAGTTCTTAACCTAGGATCACTTCACTTCCCATTTTAACAATTAAACACAAAGTTGAGTTTTTTCCGAATATTCACTTATAAAAAATATTTAAAGGCAATTCAGGTGTGAATTATCTGAAGATGAACATGTCACATTTACCTCAAATAAAAAGGGACCATGAATTATTATTAGGGCTTATATTTAAAAGCAAAAAGCTAATTTCTATATTATTTAGGTATAGCAGTATCTCAAATTTAAGGGGCTCTCTCCTTTGAATATAAAATTAGACTGATGGTTAGTTTAAGTCCCTGTATTTGAGTATTGTACTTATTCTCCAGTGTAAGAGAACAAAATGACCATTGGAACAGAAACCCTATTTCTTTTAATTCGTTGCATAACTGAGTCAGCAAATTTTTTCCAAGTCTGACATTTTCAATACTGTTATAGTCAGTGTGGAGTTCTGAGGGAGTTAGCTATAGCAGAAGGTACCCAAATGGGAGGCCAGGCCTGGGCAGTGCTGTTGAATGTTCCCAATCATATAGGTTGTGGTGACGGTTGGGTCAGAGACCCAAGCAGCCAGTGACCTTTTATAAGAAGTAGAGAAAGCTAGTTGGGAAAATCTAAGCCAAATTCCTCAAAGAAGATATTAAGAGAGATAGAAAGCCAAAAGAGTGCAGACGCCAAAGTTGATTCATTTGTGACTTTGACATAAAACTGGTGTATTACAAAATTCCTAGAAAAGTGATTCAATCTCTTAAAAATGTCCAATTTGAGCCAACTGAAATAAAAATATGCTTATAGTTTATCAGTCACCTCTTTGGGTTTAACATAGGAAGTCCTGGTAGATTTCTTTTCTTTCTGACATGTAATATCAAGTTTGAGTGTTACCATGAGGCTCAGAATTTCTCTCCAGACTTTGGGTCTATGAAAGTTAACAGTCATTTGTCTTTTTTAGCCAGAATCATGCTCCAACATATTTCCTACTGGTAAGAAAGTAACAAAAGTACAGACTTTTCTAAAGTATTTGGCTATTAAACTTTCAATTATTTGACAAACTTTAAACATGCTAAGTGTAAGGATGAGGGGAATTCAGAAAGTGAAAAATTACATATTATAAACTTTCAAAACTAGGAAAGAGACAATTCCAAAATTCTTTTGGAATATTTAGTAAAGAATTTAAAAAGAAATCATCAAGAATATAAAGGTTTTATGCAAAATACCTGTTTCACACAGTTTGCATAGCTTAATCCATATAACACTGATTATTATAAACATTAGGTAAAATATAACCTGCAATTAAAGAGTAAAATGTATACTAATCTGTGTTTGATTAGTTGAATCAATTTTCTCAGGGCTCTTTGATGGGCAAGATGATGATTATATATTTCAAAGTGGAATAAAAGTGATAATTAGATAAGACATTAATTATTACTGCCAAATTCATATTGTTCTAAATCTTAGATGAGAAAAATCAACACTAGAATGTTGGACATTTCACAAGCACATATCACATCTAATCCTTTATTTCCTCTCTACCTGAAAGAGGTAGAAAATGATAAAGTTGAATCTAAACAGTATGAAAAGGGAAAATTCCCAGCAAAACTTTGTATGGCAGACAGGCCTGGCAACACCACAAAGGTAAGGAAGTAACAAAGGCTGCACTAGGTGATGGACTTGGGTCTAGACACTGTGAAACTCAAGTTGGCAGGACTGAATTTGATGTGAGACCTAGTTAAGAATCCCGAAGTGGGTGGGTCTGAAAATAAAACTCCATTTAAACCATCTGGCCTTTTAATGATGCAAAATGTAAAACAATTTGCCTGGTTTCTTCTTTCCATCATTCCTAAAATATGATGATTTTCATTGCTAGGTTCTCTTTTTGGCATTTTTATATCAGAGGAAATGGTTTTGTACACTAAATCCTCCTTTATCCACAGACTTTGATAGCAAAACTTTTCAAGGTATAATAATAAATAGATAGCCATAGATAAATTACCTTTAGAAGAAAAATACACATATACACTCTATATACTCATGACCTTAGACCAGATAGTTTCATGCTTGTTTTTACTATCACTTAGTTCTATTTTTTAAAATGAAGTTATATATGGAAACAACTTATATAGTGTTCCAATGGCTATATTTTAAGTTTTTATAAGCTATCACACCATTATGTAACCTACTCAAATAATAAATCTTTTAAAATGGAAAAGAGCCAATCATAAAGTAACAATATAGAACAAGAAAATGAATTCAGGTAACATTCATATTTAATGGATAGAAACCTCAATGGATGTAGTACTGAATGCTAAATATAGTTAATCTAATTTACTAAACAATCTCCTTTAAATCAACCCATCCTTTCTGAGAAAATTAAATAAATATTACACACATATTTTTGGAATCCAGTTTTCTTTTGTTAAATGCATCTAGAAAAACACACAAATAAGGATTAACACTATAATCAAGCAAAATGAAACGTGTGGGTTTTGGATTTAGTCTTTTTCATTTTAGTCACATTGCTCATTTGTCCTAGCCATTGTCTTTTGACTCATAAACATAAAAATATCTAAAATCAGTAATAATCAAAGAATTGCATACTTTAATGAGACCATTTAAAACTATCAACTTAAAAATTATGAAGGATATCAGGTACTCAGTATTGCCAAAATGATGAGGAAATATGCATACTTTCACACCATCAAGAGTGCAATGCAGTGGGAAATCTTGAAGGCATTTGATAATACAAAAATGTTTTAAATATACTTACTCTTTGATCCAGATATTCTATATCTAGCAGCTTATTCTGGTGATATAATTGGGTCATTATGCAAAAACAGATCAACAGATGTATAGCAAAAAAAGGTAATTGTTGTATATGTGTATATGTTTACACATTTTATACATTTTATGTACATGTGTATCATGGAGTGTTATTTCAAAATAAGTAAAATGAACTAAGCCTAAATAACATATTGTAAACTCTGCCTGATGATAAATTCAAAGAACAGAATGGTATGAAGCAAGGAAAAATAATTATTTAAATTGATTTTTGTTAACCCACCAATCTTTCAATGATACCACTATTAAGAGAACATTTACAATGTTACTGAGAAGTGTGACTTCTTTTCTGGTTTTTAAATGTGTTTGGTTGTGTGTGTGTATATGTGTGTGTCTGTGTGTTTGTGTAAGTGATAACTGTGGTCCAGTAACAGGAAAAAGAGGAATGGTAGAATGTTGAAGCTGAGTGATATATACATAACAAACATATTTTACTTATCTACCTTTGCTCATGTTGGAAAATTTCCACAGTGAGATTTTTAAGCACAAGTCTATAAACACTTTTATAGAAATATTTTGCGTGTTGAGATTGTGGATGATTCTTTTCTGCTTTTGCTTATCAGTAAATACATACTACTTGGTAATTTTTTAGAATGTAAAAATGAATGAAAACTAAACCTACAAAAAGCATGGTTGGTTCCTTTTTCTCCTAACCCTGAACTCCACCTACGTGTTGTTTATAACACCACCTTCTCTCTACTTGCTCTACAAAGCTATTCTTTCCTAGAGGCAAATGGACATGATGCATTGTACCTCAGAAAAACTTTGGTTCAGCATCAGACCCTTTGCTGCTGCTGAAATCTTCATTTAGCCTATTGCCCATCTCTAGCTATTTTAATTTTTGCTATAATGCAGAACTGAAATATAAGTCCTGACAATTTTCCTGGGCTGAGTTATTTCTTTGTCATGTTTGAAAACCAATATTTTGGTTTATATTTATGCACATAGGACATACACATCTGCTTGCTCTTCCTCAAGTTAGTCAAGATCCATCCTCTCAAATCTTTCCTCACACCTGCCTTAGAACAATTCCTGCTCTGGCCATTGTCCTTGGTCTCCCTAGACACCTGGCATCACTGGGATTTTCTAAAGTTGACTATCTTTACTCATCTGATTTACATGGCAAATTGTTCATGTCTATACTATCTCCTACCTGAACCAATTATCTCAGTGGACTGCATACTCTGGTGCTGCCTAAATACAATGGGATCAATCTTGGCAAAGAAAGTAAAACCAAGATGTATCAATTGAGTGTCAGATGTGGAAGATTTTGACATCTCTCTATTCTCAGAAATGCAGCACAGGACTAGAGGCAAAGCTCAATTCTGAAAGTAAACAACCTGGACTCAAATTCTGGATCTGCAACTTGGTAGTTATAGAACTTCAGACACATGAAATACCTCAGTTACCATTTGTAAAATGAGAGTAATTCTGGCTGTGAAAAATAAATGCACTAATATACATAAAGTTCTTGGAGCAATACTGACACATGGAAATACTAAATTAGTAGTGGTTCTTAATGTTAACTTTTATTTTGGATTTCTTTGAACATAGTAATTACTTTAAAACTACTTGTGGGAAAAATTTACAATAAGAAAAAAATTTATAATAAGTATTAAATAACAGAATAACAAAATAGATAAAACTGTTTCTTGAATAAATTTATGAATTCTTTCAGTTTTTCATGAATATTGAATTTATTTATGTAGCAGCCACTGTGCAAAATACTGGGTATGTGACTGGAAACAAGGTAAATGTATCCTTGTCCTAAGGCACTTGCATTAAAATGGTGTTTAAATTTGAGTTGATTAATACAGACATTAATTGCTTTTTGAATGCCAAGGAATATGATTCTAATCTTTACTCTGAAGAGACTTTCTATTTGCCAGATAAGTAAAGGCATCTCTAGATGTGTTCAAATTTTTGAAATTCTATCTCTGTTTTTTGTGATCTTAAAAAGTGATTCATTATTATATGTTTAATAACCATGTTAAAGGTTGCACTTAAAATTTATAAGATCCACTTTTAATAACAGAAGGAGTTTAATAATCCCCATGTGATATCTCACATTAACAGAGAAAATAAAATATTAACCCTAATGAAATACTCAGCCTTTTTGGTTTTGCTTGTATTTTCCTACAAGAAAAACATAGCTTTATTATCTTTATCATATGCTTTTACAATACATATTTATTGACAATCTTCCAACATTACACAAAAAATAAAGTAAAACATCAATGAAAATCTAATCCCCTGAGATGTACATTCTTAATATTTTGTGATTTCCTTTTTGGGAATCTCCTTAAGCACTCATATGCATATGTTTTCATAAATAAGATAAATTTTCATAAATTATGTGAAATTTTAAACATTAATACATTTGTCTTATTTATCCTCTTCTTTTGATTTTTGCTTCTATAAGCCATTTTGTAACAATCATATAAACATAAATGCCTTATATGGTATTTTCACTTACATAGTCTAAATTCCAAAAGCAGGATTGCCAGTCCAAAGTTTACCCAGAGCTCTAATTGCTTTGATACTGTCCAATTGCTTTCCAGAATAGTCATATGCTTGTCATCTAAAGCAGTTTACTCATGTTCTCATTGTTCCCATTTTGTCAACATTTGTTACGTTCAAGCTTTTTAAAGTTTTTAAACAAATTAATGTATGTCTCATGGTTTATGATTTCATTTTAATTTAGATTTATATTTCCAATGATTCAATCTTCTCTGAATTACCTATTCAGAGAATAGGTATGTGGGCGGGGGGATTTCATTGTATTTTCTAGATGGGACCACTTTTTGTCTTTTATAAAATGTAAGGAATTTCTATCTCTTCTAACGCTGCTTTTCTTTTATTCTCCCTATTCTTTTTGTCTGGAATGGTATTCATTCAATATTCTAAGTCACTTAATCTCTCTTTTCCTCAGTTGTTTGTTTGTTCATTTGTTTGTTTTCAGGGTAGAGGACCAAACTGAGAGCCTGTGTGTGCTAGCAAAGTATTCTGCCACAGAGTTAAATCCCTAACCCCTTAACCTCTCTTTTATATTTGCCTTTTGTTGTCTGTAATGTTTCTAAGTGATCTTTTCTGATCTTAATATACTAATTGTTTCTTCCATTATACCTAAGCAAGAAAACCCTTTCTACTGTTTCCCCTCTAGACTTTTCTAATACACTTACATGATTGTTTTCAGATCAGCTCATTTATTTTTATAGCATTTTCAGTTTTTCATATTACTTTTATTCTATTAAACACACTAGGCACACTTATTTTATGTTCTGTATATATTTTGCAGTCTCTATGTTTCAGACTTCATGGAGATATTTGTTTGTAATTGTAGTATTTTTTAAAAGTGCTATTTATAAGAGTAGAGTCTTAAGCTTTCTAGATATATGTTCATCTCATTAGCAAGTAGAGGTAATTTTTATTTTTTTCCATATTTATATAAGTTATTCATGTTTCCTCCCCAATTGCATTTACTAGTTGCTTCTAAACAATGTTGAATGTTATTGAAAACAGTAGTATTCCTGTCTTCTCTCAGAGAGTTTTTCTATTTAATCATGTTTACAGCTCCCTAACTGCAAATTGCAAATGCTGATTGGAAACACACTGGTGGATAGTCAAAATTCATCACAAACTCAAAAATTCACAAAATACAAACAAAACTACATTTTTAATCTAATAATTATTTTCAAGAAATTGCATGTGCAAAGCATTTTGGATATTATTCTTGCCCTTAGACCCACAAAAAAGATAAGAAAAATGACATAAGTCACAAAGGACATAAGTGTACAAAGATAAAGATAATGAGAAGGCAGTGATTAAAACAGTTTTGGAAAATAAGAAGCAAGTGATGGTGGATGTTTTGCTTTCCTAAGGCTGCTTAACACAATATCACTAACTGGGTGACTTAAAACAATACCCATTTATATTCTTCCAGTTCTTGATATCAGAATCCAAAATGTTTTCACTGAACTAAACAAAGGTACTGGCAGGTCCACAGTCTCTCAGGAAATTGTGTGGTGTGATCCCTCTCCTTCCCTTTTCCAGGTTCCAGGCAGCCCTTTATGTTCAGAGTTGCCATCTTCAAAGCATCTTCAAAGCTAGTTCTCTAGCTTTGATCAGGATATTTTGTCACAGAATCCTAGCAAGGCTCAGGAATGGAAGACAGGAACCATGTACCTTTGTAATAGGGGGTGGTGGGTGGGGTGGACATCAGAGTTGATTGGCTATGAAAGAACTTACTAGATTCTACAGATAGGTCCACTGCCTTACCCTCATGAGATGTACTCAAGGACTGAGTGCATTGCTAAGGGCAAGGACACTATGTGGAAAGTAATGAAATTTATTAACAAATCATTGAAACCAGTCACTTTCCCAACGTGGCATTAAAAAGACTTATAGATGGGCTTATTTCATCTCATGCAATAGGACTAATGAGTATTCTTTGTGGAAATTACAGGATAATAGGAGAACAGCAGACATCGACAATTACAGATCTTCCCATAAAATCAAATTAAGCACCATAGTAAAGTCTTATATATATGTGTGTGTGTGTGTGTGTGTGTATGTATATATATACATGTATGTGTATGTGTATATATGTATATATATCTGTATATATGCAAAATCAAGCATATAAGAAATTCTCTAAAATTGTCATATTAGACTTTCTTTTAAGAGAGTTATTAGGCTTTTCTTTTAAAAAATAGAATTTTTAGATCTTCAAAAAAATGAGTTGTTATAAAGTGGGAGAATGACATAAATTTTATTATATTATTCCAGAAACTTGCAACACTGAACATCTAGAATTCCAGAAAGATAAGCAAAGAAAAAATTATCAGGAAAATATTTAAACATTTTTCCAAGTTGAAGGATATAAATTTTCCCTTTGAGAAAAATAATAACACACACACAAAAGTATATCCTTGTGAAATTCTAAGACACTGGTTACAAAGAAACTTAGAAGCTTCCCAAGAGAAGTGAAAAAGAGTCTATATTTTCAGGAATCAGAATGACAAACATCCCAATAGAAACAATGGAAGCTAGAAAACATTTCAGCAGTGCCTTTGATAATGTCAGGAAATATCATTTCCAGCTAAGAATTGCATATCCAGCCAAACCATTAAATCAAGTAGAATATCTTAAATTAAGACATGCAAATTTGCAGTAATTTTACCACCTATGCATTCTATCTCGGGAAGCTGAAGGAAGATATAATTAACTGAAATAAAGAGGTTAACCACAGAAGAGTGAAATAGGGGACCCAGCAGCAAAAGTTCCATATAAAGATTCTTTAGATGAAAGAAATGGTAAGAATTCCCAGAAATATGGTGATAAGAACTTCCAGAACAATTTTTCCTCAACTGAGGGTGATGTTATCTCCCAGGGGACATGTGACAATGTCTGCAGTTTTGTCATCACAAGTGGAGAAGTGAGGGAGAGTGCTACTGTCATCTATCAGGTAGAGGCCAGGGATGCTGCTCAGTATCCTGCAATGGACATGATAATCCACAAAATGTCCATAGTGCCAAGTAGTTGGAGAAGCCCAGTCTGGAGTAGGTGAAATGGGAACTAATACAATTCAAAGGAAGACAATTTGGCCATGGTCAGTTTAGAACTACTGACTAATGAAAGCTAAGTCTCAGGAAGTACCATTAAATAGACATAAAATCATAATATAATATGAGCAATGTGTTCATAGAGCCAGTCAGAAAGTACACAGGACATAAGCAAGGCATGTTCCTTGGTTTTGATTGCTACATTACTATTATTTTTCCCAAAATGAAAGACTCTTTATGACCACAAACTAGTGTTATCTCCTGTCAATTCTTCCACTATACAACTTGTATATTTCTAAACACACATAGATTTAATTTTCCTTTCATGGGGCACATTGTTCTTTTCTCCTGAATTTCTCTAACTTGTCCTCATAAACAATTGATCATCATTCCCAAACTAAGCTCCAAAAGTTAATAAAGTAGAAATCAATTAAAAGCAAATAAAATGGTCCCAAATAATAATGCATCCTCATTAATTTTGAACAACATACATTCATCATATAATCAACATACACTCATCATATAAATGATCCCAAATAATAATGCATCCTCATTAATTTTGAACAACATACATTCATCATATAAATAATTGGTATATGTATTAATTAAGGTAATATCACCTACAGAATTCAATAACTCCCAAAAATATACAACAATTCAAGCATAATAGACATTTTTTGCTCGCTCACAAAAATCCAAATCCCTGGTACATATGTGCCTTTTTCTCAGTAGTGATTCAAAATATCAGGCACCTTTCACTTTACGGTTCTACCCTTTTGACTTCTAATTTTAATTTGTCCATTAGCATTAAGTGGGAAGATGGGTAACGTCTTACAAAATAATATGCAAGAGATTTTTATAGTCCAAGACTATACCTGGCACATGTCACGTCCATTCATGCTACATTTGATGAAACTCAACCACTTGGCACACATAACTGCAAGGAAAATATTACTTACCTGCATGTCCAAGAATAAGAGAAAATAACTGCTGACAGTATGTGTTACAAAACTTTTCTAATAATGTTCAGGAAGAAACAAACCAAAAAGTGAAAAGAGATTTGTTTTGTCTTGTCAAGCAAATATTAAATAGTTGACTAACACATAGTTATTGTAATCACAGGACAAAATTGAAAGTGAGTGAAAATGTTAATGTAGAAACATTAAGAAAAATAGGGAAAGTTTTAAATGGTAAAGTATAAAATGAAAGAAGAGAGTATAATGAACAAACTGTCAATTTCATACAAGGAGATGTTGTTAGAAATGGTGGCAAGCAGTGAGGCAAAATTGCCATAAGATAGAAGGAGGATGTTGGAGATGCTGGTGTTGCTCCTGGAAGTCAGGGAAAATAAAAACTCTGTCAGACTTAAGGAAAATTGGAAATCCAATTTTATCAAGTTGGTTAGCAAAAACAAATATATCAATAGATAGATAGATAAATAGATATGACTTGAAAACATAGAAACACTCAAAGGGAGATTTTTTAAAAAAAAATCTGATGTATGATAATGAGTTGGGTAAGTTGAATTGTATTTAAAAGGTCTCTGGGCTAGGGCAGGTGAATATTTTGAGTGTGACGCTCTTAAGAAGATAATAATTTGCATCATAGTGTTGGAATCAATAACAGAAGGCAGAGCCCAGACAATTCAAATGTATTTGAATGGTTTAGTCATGTAATATTTCACAGTGATCTTACTTCTTGCCAGGCATTATGCCAATCATCCAATCCTTACAACCACTTGTTGAGGTGGGAACTGCTATCCTGTGTCTTCCAGGGAGCAGATTAGTTGCCACATGTTATGTAAGAAGACAAGAAGTTGAGCTGGAATTAGAATACTGTCCACTTGTCTCCAAAATAAACATTTACTCAACCTGAGTGCTTTTAGTTTTTGTTACTGTTTATCTGTTTTGTTGTTGTTGATTAAAGAAGCCTAGAAAGTTATATATAGTAAGTGCTAAAAAAATATTTAATATCAAAAGAATATTTTAATGTCTAAAAGAATACTATACAATTTCTAACTGATTTTTCAGGGGCCATTAAAATAGTTACCAAAAATCTAATGGATGAAAACAAATGCAGAGCTCTTTTGTAGTAATTTTAAAGAAGAAAACAGGATTATTAAGTAAAAATTAAATTAAATGGCTCATTGAAAATTTCTAACTCTATAATCCTATATTTAAACTTAACATTTGTAAATAGAAATATATACTTAAAACTTCACTCATTAAATTTCATTTATAATATAGTAGTGGTTACCTACTATACAAATTTTGAATTTAAAAACTCTACTGGAGGTAGAAAATACTGCAAACCTTAACTATGTAAAGAGTTATATGAATTGTCATTTAGGCTTACATTTCCAAAAATGAATTTTAACACAGCAATTGGGAAAATGTCACAACTAATATTAAATTACTACCATATATTTAGCAATTTCAGCTTTTTTTCTTTTTACAAATCATGTTAGCAAAATGTCACTAGAGAAATACATATTAAGAAATCTATACTCTAAGAGAACTTGAATTTAAATGAGTTACCTAAGCCTCTCATATTTAGAATATCCTTCTATCTTGAGAACTTTCAAAATAAAATAATCAAACTCATAGACATAGAAAGTAATATAGCAGTTGCCAAGAAAATGGAGCCAGAAGAGCAATGAGGAAATAGTCAAAGGGTAGGAAGTTTCAATCCAGATGGATATACTCTGAACCATAATCTATAGCATGGTGACCATAAATACCAGTATCGTATATTTGAAATTTGCTAAGTAGAGTTTAAATGTTCTTAACACACACACACACACACACAAACACAATTTTAAAAATAGTGGTTTTATCCCAAGTTTTCTAAGGAATCTCTATACTGCTTTCCAATTTGGTTGCACCAATTTACTACCAGCAATGCAGGAGTGTACCTTTTTCCCCACATCCTTGCCAACACTTATTGTTGCTTGTATTCTTGATAATTGCCATTCTGACTGGAGTAAGATGAAATCTTAGAGCAGTTTCAATTTGCATTTCTCTAATTGTTGGAGATGTTGAACATTTTTTCAAGTATTTGTTGATGGCTTATCTTCGAAATTGTATGTAATGATGGATACATTATATAATGAATGTTAAGCAGATTTTAGAAATAAATATTTTGTTTCTTCCACTTAGAATTGCTTAACATTGGCATTATTCATTTATCAAATATTTGTAATAGCTTATCAGGAAACTCATTTGGTTTTGGAATTTTCTTTAAGGGACATTTTTACCTACCAACTTCATTTTTTTAATTAGAGCATTATAGCTATACATAGTAGTTGGGTTCATTTTGACAAGATTGTATTTGCATGGATTTTGATTTCAATTCCTGTACTCCCATCTCACTTACTCTCCCTTCCTCTCTTCCTCTTTCACCTTTTTCTACTTTACTGATCTTCCTTTTGCTCCTTTATTTTTAATTGGTACTTTCTACATATACATAGAGGTGAAATGCTCTTTGCATTTTTATATGCATATAACATGATTTTGTTAAATCCATTCCATATTTGCTCCCACTTCCCATCCTTCCTCTCTCTTTCTTATTTTCCTACTTCAGCTCCACTGATCTTCCCTATATCTGTATCATATCAGTACCCTTCCAACCGGCTGCCTTCTTTCCCTCACTTTTTTCTAGTTTCTTCATATGAGAGAGAACATTTGACCCTTGATTTTCCAAGACTGGATTATTTAACACGGGTTAATGTTCTCCACTTTCATTCATTTACTGACAAATGCCATAATTTTATTCTTCTTCATGGCTGAGTATATATTCTTTGATATATGCCACATTTTCTTGATGTACTAGTGGGCATCGGGCTGATTCCATAATTTGGCGATTGTGAATTGTGCTGCTATAAACATTGAAGTGGCTGTATCACTATAGGATGTTGATTTAAATTCTTCTGGATAAATTCTGAGGAGTGGGATAGATTGGCCATGTGTTGATTCCATTGCTAGATTTTGAGGACTCTCCATACTGTTTTCCACAGTGGTTTTACTAATTTGCAGTCATACCAACAATGTATCAGTATACTATTTCCCTCACAGCCTTGCTCATATATATTTTTTGTGTTCTTGATAATTGCTATTGTGATGAGTGAGATGAAATCTTAGTGTAGTTTTTATTTATATTTCCTGGATTGCTAGAGATGTTGAACATTTTTTCATATATTTGTTGCCCATTTGTTTCTTCTTTTGAGAAATGTCTGTTTAGTTCTTTTGCCCATTTATTGACTGGATTACTAGTTTATTTTGTATAAATTTTTTTGAGTTCTTTATATATTCTGGATATGAATCCCCTGTCAGAGGAGGAGATAGCAAAGATTTTCTTCCATCTGTAGGCTCTCTCCTCATTCCCTTAATATTTTCCTTTGTTATGCAGAAGCTTTTCAGTTTTATGGTACTCCATTTATTGATTCTTGGTTTTATTTCTTTAGACTTAGGGGTCTTGTTGAGGAAGTTGGTGCCTGCAACTATATGATAGAGTATTGACCCTATGTGCTCTTCTAGCTGTTGAAAAGCTTCTAGTCTAATTCCTAAGTCTGATATATTTTGATTTGACTTGTCTGCAGGGTGAAAGATAGGGATCTAGCTTCATTCTTCTACATATAGATGTCCAGTTTCCCCAGCATCATTTGTTGAAAAGGTTATCTTTTTTTCCAACATTTGTTTTTATCTCCTTTGTCAAGTATCAGGTGTCTGTAAGTATGTGGGTTTTTCTGTGTCTTATATTCTGTTCCATTGGTTATTTTGTCTACTTTAATGCCATTATCATGCTGTTTTTCTTATTACAGCTCTGTAGTATAATTTGAGATTGGGGTTTGATACCTCTTGCATCACTCTTTTTGCTCAGCTTCAGCTATTCTGGGTCTTTTATTCTTCTGAATGAATTTGAGGGCTGGTTTTTTTTCTAGTTTTATGAATAATGTCATTGGTATTTTGATGGGAATTGTATTGAATCTGTATTTTCCTTTTGGTAGTATGGCCATTTTTGACAATTTTCATTCTGCTTATCCAAGATTATGGGAAGTTTTCGCATGTTCTAAGGTCTGCTTCAATTTCTTTCTTCAGTGTTATGTAGTTTTTATCGTAGAGATCTTGCATCTACTCCATTAGATTAATCCCCAAGTGTTTTATTTATTTATTTTTCAGGGTTATTTTGAAAAGGATGGTTTTCCTGATTTTCTTTTCAGCTGAATTCCTGTTGAAGTATAGGAAATTTATGAGTGTTCATCTTATATCCTATTACTTTACTGAATTCATTGATCAAGTCCAGAAGTCTTCTGGTAGAGTGTTTTTGGATCTTCTAGATGTAGGATCATGTCATTAACAGAGATAATTTGAGCTCCTGTTTTCCTATTTGTATCCCTCTAATTTCCTTCTCTTGCCCAATTACTCTTGATATAGTTTGGGAAATATATTGAAAAAAGTTGAGAGAGTGAACAGACTTGTTTTTCTCCATTCATGCTATCTATACAAAACCAAATCCATTGCTTTTTGTTTGCATAGACAGCCTTTATAATGTTGAGGTAAGTTTCTTCTATTCCTAGTTTCTCTAGCCTTTTTAATATAAATGGGTGAAGTATTTTATCTAAATCTTTTTCTGCATCAATTGAGATGATCATATGATTGTTGATAATTCTACTTATGTGGTGTAAATGTAATTACATTTAATGGTTGCATATGTTGAAACAAACTTGAATCCCTGCGATTAAGGCACATTGATCATGTGTTTTTGAATGCAGTTTGCTAATATTTTGTTGAGGATTTTGGCATGTATGTTCATCAGAGATATTGGTCTATAGTTTTCTTTTCTTGGTGTGTCTTTGCCTGGTTTTAGTATCATGGTTATAGTGGAAGTGAATGTATTTGGAACTGTGTTCTCTCTTTCAATTTCATGGAATAATTTGGGAAACACTGGTGTTAGTTTTCCTTAAAGTCCTGATAGAATTCAGCTAATAATCCATCTGGTCTTGGACTCTTTTTGTTGGAAGGCTTTTATTTGCTGTTTCAATTTCATTACTTGATAATGGTGTGTTTAGGTTTTATATATATTCCTAGTTCAGTTTGGGTTGGCCATTTATATCTAGAACTGTTTCAATGACTTCTAGATTTTCTCATTTTTTGGAGCATAAATTTCCAAATTTCTAATGACCCTCTGGATTTCAGAGTGGTCTGTAGTGATATCTTCTTTTTCACCTCTACTTTGGGTTATTTGTGTATTCTCTTTTTTTGGTTGCTTTGGCCAAGGGTTTACCAATCTTATTTATCCTTTCAAAGAACCAATTCTTCATTGTATTGTTTTTTTATTCTCAATTTTATTAATTTTGGTTCTGGTCTTAATTATTTCTTGTCTTCAGCTGATTTTGGAATTAGCTTGTTGTTCCTTTTATAAGGTTTTGCAGTAGAGCCTGATATTATTTATTTGGGATTTTTCTATTTTTTCAAAACACTCCATACTATAAGTTTTCCTCTTAGACTTGCTTTCATACTGTCCCAGAGATTTTGATATGTAATGTTTTTCTTCTAATTGTTTCTGAGAATTATTTAATGTTTCCTTTCATTTCTTCTACAAACCATTCTTCATTTAAGAATATTGTTCAATCACTACGTGTTTATATGTTTTCTATTTTTCTTCTTACTGTTCATTTCTGGTTTCATTCTGTTATGATCTGATAGGATTCATGAAATTATAACAACTTTCTTGTATTTGGTAAGACTTACATTGTGTCTTAGAATATGTTGTACTTTGGAAAAGATTCCATGAAATTCTGAGAAGAATGTCTCGGAAGTGAAATATTCTGTAGGTGTCTATTAGTTCCATTTGATTCATAGTATTATTTAAGTTGGCAATATTTGTACTGAATTTATGTTTAGGTGACCTGTCTATTAATGATAAGGATGTGTTAAAATCAACCAGAATTATTATATTGGAATCTATGTAGGATTTCATATCAACAAGTGTCTTTTGTACGTAATTAAGTGCACTGATATGTTGGGCATATATATTTACTATCAATGTGTCATGTTTGATTGCTTCCTCAACTAGAATACAGGGGTTAAGGAATTAATTCTTTTGATTAATTTTTGCTTGAAATCTGATTTTTCAGATATGATAATGGCTACTCCTGCAGTTTTCAGATTCCATTTGCATGGAATACATATAAAAATAACATGTATTTTTATATAATATACAATTAAATGTGTATAATTATGTATATTTATATATAAATGTATATATATACATTTATATATAAATGTATATGTGTGTATGTATGTGTGTATTCATCCTTTTACCTTCAGCCTGTGGGTGTCTTTGCCTCTGAAGTGAGTCTCTTGCAAACAGCATATAGTTGGGTCTTGTTTTTGATCCATTCTTCTAAAGTATGTTTTTTAATAGTATAATTGGTAATATTTACATTCAACGTTACTGTGAATGTATATTTGTGGTTGCCTACCATTTTGATTTGTTTTCTATATTTAATTCTATTTTGATTTTTATTCCATTGTTTAGTCTTCTAGTGATTTTCATCTATTTGGGCTTACGAGCTTGTTTTCATGTACCTCTGAGTGCAGTATATCTTTGAGTATTCTTTGTAGTGATGACTTGGTGGGCATGAATTCTTTAGTTTATCCTTGTCATGGAAAGTTTTTGTATTCCCATCATATTTGAAATAAAGCTTTGCTCTAAATAGTAATCTTGACTAACAATTGTTTTCTTTTTAGAGCTTGGAATATCTCATTTTAGGCCTTTCTTCACTTTAGTGTCTGAAGTTGGGGCAAGCCTTGTCAGTTTGCCTCTAAATGTGACCTGACAATTTTTCTCTCATAGCTTTTAGTGCTCTTTCCTTATTTTCTGTATTAGGCATTTTGATTATGATGTGTCTTGAAGAATTTCTTTTTGGATCTTGTCTATTTGGTGCTCTCTATGCCTCCTATATGTTAGTCTACCTCATTTCTGATATGGGGATAGTTTTTGTTACTCTCTCATTGAAAATGCTATTGATGCCTTTAGCCTGTATCTCCATGTTCTCCTCTATCCAAATGACTCTCACATTTGTTCTCTTGATGCTGTCCCAGAGTTCTTGTACTCTCTGATCACAGTCTTTTTTTTCCTTTGTTGCATAATGAGTATTAAAGCTTATATACTCTGTTTTCAGGCCTGAAGTTCTGTCTTCAAGGGCTGAAGTTTTATTTTCTATACAATTTAATCTGTTAGTAATTCTTTTAAGGGAATTTTAAAATTTGATTCATTGTACCTTTCACTTCCAGGAATTCTGATTTGTTCAATGTTTCTATTTATTTATTGAAGTGGTGTTTCATCCCCTCTATTTGCTGTCATAATTCATTCCATAGATATTCTTTTAAGCTTCTTGAAAATTTTAATAATCAGATTTGTATAATCTTTCCCTGGAATTTCATCTACTTCCATATCTGTGGATTTCTTCTTGGGGCATTGTGAATTTTGTGGGCAGATTTGATTGCTTGTTTCCTTATGTTTTCAGAGGTCTTAGGTTTGCCCATCAATTGAGATGGACTCTCCTTCCTTCTTTATACATGTTTTGTGTGTAGTTATCTTGTTGTTGTTCTGGGATTTCTCTGTTTTTGATATATGAGTAGATGTCCAGGGGTATGACCAAAGGAGCCTTTCTGGTTGTTCCTCTTTGGGGCCTGGTTGTAGATGGAGATTTTTGTCTCCCCAATTCTATGTGGATAAAGTAATATTGAGGCTCAGAGGAGGCTAGATCTTTGGGGTGAGATTCACTTTTACTAGGCTGAGCTGTGGGTATTGCCCTGCAGCATGACTTCTGCTCTGTGAGTAGAAAGTGTCCCAATCTCTTTACAGGCCATCTTAGAGTAAGTGAAGAGCCAGGAATAGTATTAATGTTAGCCACAGATGTACAGCCTGAACATAAATGCCCAGTGTCTACTTAGATATCTATAACAGTAGTTGCCATCTATGTAGGATTGCTGGGGTCAGCACTTAACAACAGTATATATAATAATAAAAAAAAAAACTAGATCAGGCATTAAACATTGACTGTCTACTATGTAAGTCTATGATATTAATAAACAGATGGATAGGATAGGTATTACATAAAATATAATATTCTATTATTTAATGGGATTATGGCTTAAGTAAGAAAAAATAAGAAGGTAAAAGTAAGTTTGGATTATTTTAAAAAACGAATATATGAGAAGCATAAGATAGTAGCAGATGTCAGCTATAAAGAAGGAGGAATAAAAATTAACTAAAATTGTTGAAAACATTGAAAAAGAAGGAATAAGACATTTTTGCTGTTAGTGGGGGAAGAGATTGAGGAAGAAGCATTTATAGGGACAAAAACTAAGATGGAAGCCAACAAGCAAATGTAAGATCAAAACAACTCAAATCCACATAGATTTATTCCCCATCTATGTTAAACCAAGGCTAAATAGTAAACAGGTACAAAGGCTAATAAATAGTTAAAATAAAAGTAAAATGAAATAAACAGTTTAAAATAAAGATAAAAACATAACAAACAGTTAAAATGAAAGTAAAATTATATAAATATGTATTTATGTACATAGAAATATGTATTTTTTAACCTATTAGCACAGTAGGAACACATACACACACATTCACAAACCCATATATATACAAACACAAAATTTTGCAGAATGGGAAAATAGCAAAAAATAAATACAAAAAAATAACATTCAAAAACAATTTTTAAAGTTAAAATTTTACACAAGAAGAGTAAAAAAGAATATTTTTTTAAATGGGGCATATGGGAAGACAAACTAAAGAAAAAGAAAAAAAGAGATGAAAGATGAAAGGAAAAAAAGAGAAAAATATTCATTGAAAAATAAAAGGCTTGTTTCCACTGAGGTAGTTGAAATTATTAGTAGGAATGAATTTTAATTATTTATTTTTGGCTCTGTAGCCCTTGGGAGAATGTCTGGGAGATTTCTAACTCCAAAGCCTTTGTGTGCTTCACTTAGATGCTAGCCACTGTGGCTAGGAGGTAGAGCTAGGAGGTAGAAGATCTCAGGTTCCAGTTACTGAGTAAAGGGTGAAATAGATTGGTGGGTGCTGACAACTTGTGTATTCTTGTGAGTGTGTGTGTACAGAGTTCTAAATTGGAAATTCCAGTAGTTGGGATTTAGTCTTGGTCAAACTTGGCACTCTGTTGGTGGCTATTAAACATTTGATCCATACCCCCTATTGTTGTTGGGATGGTGGTCTTGGCAGGACATCTGGATCTCTAAGCCCTCTGGTAAAATCCATTTTTAGGATATAGGAGTTAAACCTCCACAGTTTTCACCCTTACCACTATGAATATGAAATATTGGGTATCCACTGTGGAGTGCAGATGCTCCTGTGTGGCCACAGACTTCTTCCCAATAGCTGTTATAGAACACCAGCAGCAAAAGGGACCTTCCTCCCTTGGTATTGGAGTCTTTTTGGTCCAGGAATAATTTTATTTGTGCCTGTTTCAGTCTCTCTGGTTCAGGTACACTCTGGGAATTTTAGTAGGGAACTGCTGGCAACTTCTTTTAGGAGTTTCTGATCTCCTGTCTCTGTTCCCTACTGTGCAGCACCTGAAAGATGTTTCCTGCACCATGTAGTGACCAGATTTCATGCCCAGAAGTATTTTCTGTCCCCAGTGAAGCTTTCATCCTTAAAGCAATCTATTTTTGGGTTTGCCTATAGTGAACTGATTCCCCTACCAACTTTGTAACCATTAAAATCAGGCTTCTCTAATCCACAGGTTTCCCCAAACCAATTTTTCTTTATTTTTTAGTCTTTTTATCTGCTGGCCACACAATCTCCTTTGTCTGTCTGCACTCCCCACCCTTCAGCTCCTGCTGCTATGCTGCTCTCACCCTAGTGGACAACTGGCACATTTCTAATGTATTTTCTTTTCTTTTTTAAAATTTATTTATTCTGCTTAGGTATACATAATAGTAGAATGCATTTTGATTCATAGTATACAGATGTGTAGAAGCACTCTCCATACCTTCCCACCCCTCCCTTTCATCCTTCCCCATTCTATGCTAATAGACTGTGCTCTTGCCAAAGAGCACCCTTTTGTTTGTGATC
This sequence comes from Geosciurus inauris, assembly GCA_004024805.1. NCBI lineage: Eukaryota > Metazoa > Chordata > Mammalia > Rodentia > Sciuridae > Geosciurus > Geosciurus inauris. The sequence continues at coordinate 20,589 of PVHX01000486.1, forward strand.
TTTGGACCTGATTGGTCCAAGAGTGCATATAAGCTTCTGTAGTTTCTGGAATAAACAGTGTTCTCTGCTCCTCCTCGCTCCAGTGGTGTCCCTGCTTCTTGTCCCAGGTGTCTCTTCGTCTCACTGGGGCAGAGCAGATTTTTACCTACACCCCAGGGCCTGGGGAGATTGGCTCTGTGGATCGCCACCATCCAGAGAGACTCTATATCGTCTAACCCAGGTACGCCTTCTTTCACCGTCTCTTTGGACTCCAACTCGTCGAGAAGCCATGTGGTCCTCCCTCCGCCCTTTATTAAAGCAATACAGATGGAGCACCACTTTTCATTTCCGTGGTTGTACGTGATGTAGAATCACATCATATATGCAGTCATACATGAAGCTAGGGCTATGATGTCCATCTCATTCCACCATCTTTACTGTCCCCATACCACTCCCACTCCTTCTTCCCCTTTGACCAAAGTTCCTCCATTCTTCCTGTGTACCCTCCCCCATTATGGATCAGCATCCACTTATCAGAGAGAACATTCAACATTTGGTTTTTTGGATTGGCTTACTTTGCTTAGCATGATATTCTCCAACTCTATCCATTTACCTGCAAGTACCATAATTTTATTCTCTTTTATTGCTGAGTAATATTCCATTGTGTATATATACCACAGTTTCTTTATCCATTCACCTATTGAAGGTCATCTAGGTTGGTTCCACAGTATTAGCTATTGTAAACTGAACTGCTATAAACATTGAAGTGGCTGAGTCACTGTAGTATGCTGTTTTTAAGTCCTTTGGGTATAGACTGAGGAGTGGGATAGCTGGGTCAAATGGTGGTTCCATTCCAAGTTTTCTAAGGAAACTCCATACTGCTTTCCAGATTGGTATTACCAATTTTCAGTCCCACCAACAATGTATGAGTGTGCCTTTCCCCCCACATCCTTGCCAACACTTACTGTTGTTTGTATTCTTGATAATTGCCATTCTTACTGGTGTGTGATGAAATCTTAGAGTAGTTTTGTTTTGCATTTCTCTAAAGGCTAGAGATGTTGAACATTTTTTCATATATCTGTTGATTGATTGTATATCTTCTTCTGAAAAGTTTCTGTTCAGCTCCTTAGCCCATTCATTTATCAGTTGTTTGGTTTTTTTTGGTGTTAAGTTTGAGTTCTTTATATATCCTGGAGATTATTAGTGCTATATCTGATGTGTGTGTGGCAAAAATTTGCTCCCAGAATGTCAGCTCTTTTCACTTCATCGATTGTTTCTTTTGCTGAGAAGAAGCTTTTTAGTTTGAATCCATCCCATTTATTGATTCTTGATTTTACTTCTTGTGCTATAGGAGTCTTGTTAATGAAGTAACATTCTAATCCAACATGATGAAGAGTTGGGCCTACTTTTTCTTCTATTAGGGGTAGGGTATCAAGTCTAATTCCTAGATCCTCGATCAACTTGGAGTTGAATTTTGTGCATGGTGAGAGATAGGAGTTTAGTTTCATTTTGCTGCATATGGATTTCCAGTTTTCCCAGCACCATTTGTTGAAGAGGCTATCTTTTCTTCAAAGTACATGTTTGGCACCTTTGTCTAGTATAAGATAGCTATATTTAAGTGGGTTTGTCTGTGTGTCTTCTATTCTGTACCATTGGTCTGTATGTTTATTTTAGTGCCAGTACCATGCCATTTTTGTTGCTATAGCTTTGTACTGTAGTTTATGTTCTGGTGGTGTGATGCCTCCAGCTTCACTCTTCTTGCTAAGGATTGCTTTGGCTGTTCTGGGTTTCTTGTTCTTCCAAATGAATTTCATGATTGCCTTTTCTATTTCTATAAGGAATGAAATTGGGATTTTAATTGGAATTGCATTGAATCTATATAGTGCTTTGGGTAGTATGGCCATTTTGATAACATTGATTCTGCCTATCCAAGAGCATGGGAGATTTTTCCGCCTTTTAAGGTCTTGTTCAATTTCTTTTTTTAGTGTCCTGTAGTTTTCATTGTAGAGGTCTTTCACATCTTCTGTTAAATTAATTCCAAAGTATTTTATTTTTTTTGAGGCTATTGTAATGGGGTAGTTTTTCTAATTTCTCTTTCAGAGGATTCATCACTGATGTATAGAAATGCATTTGATTTATGGGTGTTGATTTTATATCCTGCTACTTTGCTGAATTCATTTATTCTAGAAGTTTTCTGGTGGAATTTTTTGGATCCTCTAAGTATAGAATCGTATCGTCAGCAAATAACGATAGTTTGAGTTCTTCTTTTCCTATTCGTATCCCTTTAATTTCTTTCATCTAATTGCTCTGGCTAATGTTTCAAAGACTATCTTTAATGGCAATGGTAAAAGAGGGCATCCCTATCTTGTTCTCATTTTTAGAGGCAATGCTTCCAATTTTTTTCCATTTAGGATGATATTGGTCTTGGGTTTAGCATAGACAGCTTTTACAAATTGGAGGTATGTTCTTACTATCCCTGGTTTTTCTAGTGTTTTGAACATAAAAGGGTGCTCTATATTGTCAAATGTTTTCTCTGCATCAATAGATAAAATCATGTGATTCTTATCTTTAAGTCTATTGATGTGATGGATTACATTATTGATTTCCATATGTTGAATCAACCTTGCTTGCATCCCTGGAATGAACCCCATTTGATCATGGTGCAGTATCTTTTTAATATGTTTTTGTATGTGATATGCCAAAATTTTATTGAGAATTTGTGCATCTATGTTCATCAGGGATATTGGTCTGAAATTTTCTTTCTTTGATGTGTCTCTGTCTGGTTTTGGTATCAGGGTGATACTCACCTCACAGAATGAGTTTGGAAGGATTCTCTCCTTTTCTATTTCATGAAATAGTTTGAGGAGTATTGGTATTAATTTTTCTTTGTAGGTCTTGTAGAACTCAGCTGAGAATCCATCTGGTCCTGGGCTTTTCTTGGTTGGCAGGTTCTTGATGGCATCTTCTATTTTCTTGCTTGTAATTGATTTGTTTAAGTTGTATATGACCTCCTGATTCATTTTGAGTAGGTCATATGCCTCTAGAAATTTGTCTGTGTCTTCAGGAGTTTCTATTTTACTGGAGTATAAATTTTGAAAAGTTTCTAATTATCCTCTGTATTTCAGTAGTGTCTTTTGTGATATTTCCTTTTTCATCATGAATTTTAGTAATTTGGATTTTCTCTCTCCTTTTATTCATTAGGATGGCTAAGAGTTTGTCATTTTTTTTTAAATTTTTTCAAAGAACTAGCTTTTTGTTTTGTCAATTTTTTAAATTGTTTCTTTTGTTTCAATTTCATTGATTTCAGCCCTGATTTTTATTATTTCCTGTCTTCTACTTCTTTTGGTGTTGGTTTGTCTTATTTTTCTAGGGCTTTGAGATGTAGAATCAAGTCCTTTATTTGTTGACTTTTTCTTCTTTTAATGAATGAGCTTAATGCAATGAACTTTCTTCTTAGCACTGCTTTCATGGTGTCCCAGAGATTTTGATATATTGCATTGGAATTTTCATTTACCTCTAAGTATTTTTTAATCTCTTCCCTGATGTCTTCTGTTATCCATGTGCCATTCAATGGCATATTATTATGTTTCTAGGTGTTGGAGTAGTTTCTATTTTTTAATCTGTCATTGATTTCTAAATTTATTCCATTATGGTCAGATAGGATGCAGGGTAGTGTCTGTATTTTTCTGTATTTGCTAAGACTTGTTTTTTGACATAACATATGATCCCTTTTGGAGTAAGATCCATGTGCTGCTGAGAAAAAAGTGTATTCACTCGTTGATGGATGGAATACTCTATATATGTCTGTTAAGTTTTATTAGTGATTGTTTTATTGAGTTTCTTTGTTTTATATGATTTCTTTGTTTAGTTTTAGTTTGGAAGATTGATCCAGTGGTGAGAGAGCTGTGTTAAAGTCACCAAGTAATATTGTGTTGTGTTCTAGTTGATTCTTGTAGTTGAGAAGGATTTTTTTTGATATACATAGATGACCCATTGTTTGGGCATATAATTCCCTTAAGAAGTATGAAATGTCCTTCTTTATCCCTTTTCACTAATTTTGGTTTGAAGTCCACTTTATCTGATATGAGGATGGAAACTCCTTCTTGTTTACTCAGTCCATGTGAGTGATACATTTTTTTTTTTTCCACCCTTTCATGTTCAGTCTGTGGATGTCTTTTCCTGTGAGATGAGTCTCTTGAAGGCAGCATATTGTTGGGTTTTTTTCTTTTTTATCTAGTCTGTCAGTCTATGTCTTTCTGTTGATAAGTTTAGGCCATTCACATTCAGGATTACTATTGAAATATGATTGGTAATTTCAGTCATTTTGGTTTATTTTTGTTTTTTATCTTGACTTGGTTTGTCCTTTGCAAAATTGGCCTTTTGTTGTTGTTGTTGTTGTTGTTTCTATCTCTATTCTTCTCTTTGTAGATTTTCATTGTTGGTTATCATTTCCTTCTTATGGAATATTTTGCCAAGAATGCTGTTTAGTGCAGGCTTTCTTGCTGTAAATTCTTTTAACTTTTATCATGGAAGGTTTTTATTTTATCATCAAATCTGAAGTTCAATTTTGCTGGATATAAGATTCTTGATTGGCATCCATTTTCTTTCAGAGCTTGATATATGTTGTTCCATGATCTCCTGGCTATTAGAGTCTGGGTTGAAAAATCTGCTGAGATCCAAATTGGTCTCCCCCTATATGTAATCTGATTCTTCTCTCTTGGGGCCTTTAAAATTCTATCTTTATTCTGTATGCTGGACATTTTCATTATAATGTACCTTGGTGTAGATCTGTTGTAATTTCCTACATTTGGTTACTGTAAACCTCTTGTATTTGATTTTCCAACTCATTTTTCATGTTTGGGAAATTTTCTGATATTACTTCATTAAAGAGATTGTGCATTCCTTTGGTTTGAAATTCTGTGCCTTCTTCTATCCTGATAAATCTTAGATTTGGTCTTTTGATGCTGTCCCATAATTCTTGTATGTTCTGTTCATGATTTCTTACAATCTTCACTGTCTGATGAACTTTATTTTCAAGATTGTATATTTTATCTTCATTATCTGAGGTTCTGTCTTCCAAGTGATTTACTTTGCTGATGATGCTTTCTATCGAGTTTTTATTTGGTTTATTGTTTCCTTCATTTCAAGAATTTCTGATTGTTCTTTTTTTCCACAATCTCTAGCTCTTTCTTAACATAATTTTTGCTACCTGTATTTACTCTCTTATCTCTTTTTTTGAGTGATCAATTGTTTCCTTTATTTGCTGTCTTATTTCTTTGTTGGAGTGATCAATTTTTGCCTATATTTGCTCACTTATGTCATTCTTTAATTCATAGATCATTTTAATTATGTATATTCTGAATTCTTTCTCTCATATTTCATCAACTATGCTGTCAATAGATTCTGTTATTGTAGTATCTAAGTTTATTTGGGGCACTTTCTTCTCTTTTTTTTTTTCATGTTGATTATGTATCTTCTTTTCTTGCAATACCATCTGAGGTATTGCGGTTTCTTGACACTACAGATTACCTGTATCTCACCTTGGAGTTGAGTATATAGTTAGATTTTAAGACCTATTTTGATGTTGATCAATTGTATTCACACTACAAATTACCTGTATCTCACCTTGGAGTTCACTTTCAGTCCCCAGCAGGTGTCCCCAGATGGACACTACTGCCACTAAAGATAGTTGCTGCAGTAGTAGAGGTAACTCAAGATGGCAGTGGTAGTGGCCTTGGCTGGGCTCCCAAGTCGGTATCCTGAAAGTGGTCCTGGGCCCTGGCCTGTGCTCCTGCCAGTTGGTGAGAACTCTGATGTGGAACTGGGAGCAGTCTGGGTTTCACTTAGAACAGGACTCTTGCAAGGGTCCCCATAGGCAGTCCTTCCCTTAGGTCTGGGTTACCCTGTGACTGGAGGCTAGCAGCCTAGGATCTGACCTTGGCTAGGCTCCTGCAGTGGTCCCTGAAGGTGGTCCTGGGCCTTGGCCTGTGCTCCTGCTGGTTGGCAGGAACTCTGGCACGGAACTGGGGGCCTAATGTATTTTTTCTTATGTTATGTTCAAGTTTCTGACTTTCTGTGTCTGTATTTTTTTTTAACAGTATGGTATTAAGTTTCAGTGAGTTCCCTTAGTAACCTACCTTACTGAAGAGTAGTCTTCCTGCTTTATAAGCCTAGTGCTGAGGAAATGCTGGGAAGTGCATCTTTCCTCTAATCTGCCCATCTTCTCTCTCCCTTGTTTTTAATACTTATAAACCTATTCAATTTATTTATTCAGAACCAAATTTATTAAGATACTTTCTTCTAGGAATTTGTTCAATTCATTTACAACTTAAATTGTTCACACTATCTTTCCAAACAATTACCATCATTTTGCATATATGTTAAATTGTGATCTAAAACATTTGTAAGATTTCTGAAGTTTACCAAGATTTGTATTATGGCCCACAATGTTTTCTATTGGAAAAGAATGCTTATTCTGCATTTATTGGGTATGGTGCCTACATATGCCACTAGGTTAAATTTGTTTATTGTTTGTTTATCTAAAATATTTTTATTCATGCTAACTTCATGCTTGATTAAAAGTTCTTTATTCATTCTATTTTATTCATGATAATTTATTTCATTACTCCCAAGTCAGTCTTTTTTAATTTCCCACTGTGATTGTGGATTTATCTATTTCTCTTTAAATAAGAATTTTAAGACATTGTATGTAGATGTGCATGCATATTTGTTATCTTTATAAATGTTAAGAATGTATTATTAGGTTTCTGAAAATGTGAAAACTTTAAATATTCCTGTTGACTTGAAGCTTATCATTTGTGAGGTAGCCTTCATCATCTGTATTAAATTTTTTCACTTCAGATTTTGCATTATACACTTTTTCCCCACTTTTACTTTCAACTTTATATTTCATGTATTTTTCTTGTAAACAATATACAGTTAGATTTTAAGACCTATTCTGATGTTGTCAGAATAGGTTGGACCAAATAATAGATTGGACCAAATAATCTGTACATATTTATTGATATATGATTTTTGGTTTTGTCTATTTATCCTGTGTCATTTTGTATGATTCCTTTTTATCTCCTTTTATGATTTGGATATGAGGTGTGCTCCAAAAGCTCATGTGTGAGACAATGCAAGAATTTTCAAATGTAAACAATTATATTACAAAAGGTGTAGCCTAATCAGTGAATATGGATTAACTGTGTGGTAACTGTGGGCAGATGTGATGGGAGGAGATGGAGCACTAGAGGTGTGCCTTTGGGGTTTCTATTTTGTCCCTAGTGGGCAGAGCCGTCTGCTTCCTACAGTTTTCCAAAGCTACTTTCCTCCACCTTCCCCTTCCACCAGGATTTCCTGCTTCACCTGGGTCCAGAGCTATTGAGTTGGCCTGTCCATGGACTAATCCTCTGAAACCATGAGCCAAAATAAACTTTTCCTCCTCTAATTGTTCTTGTTGGGTTTCTGGGTCACAGTGATGCAAAAGTAGACTAAAACATCTCTTTGCTTTTCTCCTACTGACTGATTGAATATTTTTTAAAATTTTCAATATTTTCTACCTTACTGATCTGGAGGTATTCTCTTTTTTCTATTAATGGTTACCATAGAAATTGAAGGATAATTACTTGTCAAGGTTTTAGTTCATCAATAAATTTATTCTTCTTCCAAATAATATGTAAAAGATTATTTTATTTCTTTTAATTCAGCACAGTTTCTACATTATTGCTTTATTTTAATTATAATAACCAGAAGACATTAATAATATAATTATTATAGTAATAATAATTATTAAATAATTATAATTTTATATTTGATATTCATTTAGAATTCATCAATAAGCACCACATTATTTGCTCTTTATTCATTCCTTCTTTCAGATCCTCTACTGGAATCATTTTAATACTGCCTAAAGTATATTATCAAAATTCCTGTTAAGGAAGTTCTACTTATGTTGAATTTTCTCAATTTTTTTTTTATTTTTGCGTATTTTGCTTTTATATAAAAATGTTTTTTATCCTTCATTCTGAAAATCCACTTTGGCTGGATCAATAATTCTAAGTTATGATCTTTCAAGGCATTTCAGATATTTCATTAAATTTTTGCTTTTTTTTTTTTTTTTGCTGCAGAGAAGTTAGCTATAAATTCAATAGCTATTCTTTTTTACTCTGGCTACTTTGATTTTTTTTCAGTTTCATTGAGTATGTGAAATTGTATTATGATGTCTCTAATTGTAGATTATATTTGTTTGCTTGTCACTAATTGAATTCTTGTGTATATGGATTGGTTTTAATAGTGCTTGAGGATTTTTTGACATTAGCTTTTCGAAGCCCCACTCAAAACCGAAGACTCTCTTTTCTGAAACTAATCAACTATAGTATGTACTTTCTCAGTTTATATTGTATCGCTTATATTTTCCTGTGTAACTTCCAACATTTTCTCCCTTAGCGCTATGTTAGTTTATTTTTATTGACCTATTTATGAGTTTTCTAACCATTTCCTCAGATATGCTCTTTTTGCTATTTAAATCATTCCCTAAATTATTTTAGTTATTCTAAGTTCATTTCTAAATTTCATCTGGTAAAAAAATTCTGTCAATTTACAAATTTGCTATGGTATTGTTTTCAGTTTACATGATTTTCAGATATTTTCAACATTGTCTGTTATTTAAACATGCATGCATATTTTCTTGTAATATAATACTTTTAACTAAATTTGAAATTCCAATTAATTAGAACCTTTTTGGGCCTCTTTTTATTGATATTGCAATATATCTTTTTGTGGGGTTTTTTTTTTTTTAATTTTTTTAAGTTTTTTTTTAGTTGTAGATGGATACAATGTCTTTATTTTATTGCTTTGTATGTGGTGCTGAGGATCAAACCCAGGGCCTCACGCATGTGAGGCAAGCGCTCTACCACTGAGCTACAATCCCAGCCCTGGTTTGTTTTTTTTTTACTACTGCTTTTTATCCTTTAAAAAAATCTTTTAATCATTTGCATCTAGTTTAAATGTGCCTATCTCCAAAAAAGGACTTAAATTTGCTTTTGCTAAGTGCCCTGGGACAGCTCTAGATAGATTCACCTTAAAGCAAGCATGGAGCCTGAAATTCCTGAACTGCCTGAGCAATGTGAACACATGACATAAAATCATGTCTTATTTATCTCTCTCTTTCAACAGTCTATCAAATGTGTCACACAGTAGGTGTTCACATGTGCAATATAAACAAATGCAGCAATTTAACAAACTGATATGATTTATTCACAGGAATTTTGATGGAAACAGGAAGTATCATCTCTTAAACCTACAAATGTGTAAACAGAACTTAACAGTAGATACTTACTCATTTCTCTGGAATACGATAGTAGGAGGGGAAAATCTCTGGGAATTTAATTTGGATTAAGTTCTAGAAAGGAAGAATAAACACAAAAATATTCTGTACTCCATTCTTCTTACAGGGGGAAAGGCAAAGGTATTTTTAGCGTTGGTGGGAGAGTGAGAGTCAAGTTCTCAAATTATAAAATTTGGATTTAAATCTTGGTTATGTCATTCTCTACTACATTGATATTAGGCAAGTTTCTTAATCTCTTGTGAGAAGATAATAATAACATCTATTCCATCATGTAGGATTGATCAGCAAATGAAAAATGGAAATAACACAAATTTCATATTGCCTGACAGAATAGATGCTTAATAAATATTAGTGATTATTATTTATTATTCTGTTCTGAGAAAGTCACAGCACAAATTCTTACTATTAATTAAGCATACAGAAAAGGGATAACAGAAGCCTATAGTATCAATTACCCACTCTGATAGATAGCTATAGGATGTTCGGCATACAATATTGAGAAAGATTGTGAGAAAAGGATATAATAACTTATTATCAGCCTCTTTCACAAACATAGGTACAAGAATTTGATGTGCACCACTTTTTTTTTTTTTTTTTTACCAGGGCACTTAACTACTGAGCCACATCCTCAGCCCTTTTTTATATTTTATTAGAGACAGGGTCTCGCTGAGTTGCTTGGGGCCTCACTAAGTTGCTGAGGCTGGGTTTGAACTCTTGATCCTCCTGCCTCAGCCTCCTGAGTTGCTAGGAGCACCATTGACTTTTATCTGCTATAACTAACGTAGATTGTTGGAGGGAAATACACAAATATATTTGATACATTGTTCATAACCATATTTTAAGTCCATGCCCAGATCTACTTGCCAGTTTTTGCTCAGATTGTTTTTTGTATATATAAACTTTGAGCACACCCCTTCTAATTCCACAGTCACCAATTCTTTGGCTCAGAAAACAAAAATAATCTTCAAAGTCCAGAGAGTTCAGGATATTATACCAATTTAATCTGATTAGCACAAATCAACACTGTCTAGTACGGCTGCTTAGCCACACTTGTGGTAGCCCTTTCTTTGCTTTCTTACCCAGTTGAAATCACCAACCCAAATCATCTTCTGTGTTGGTATGTATTGCTTAAGTTCTATTTGGTTATGCCTTTGACTGTTTTTGCTTATATGTATCCACGATTTGTGTCTTATTATAATATGTTGCTTTTATTTAATAAACCACAAAGCACTTCAAAGTAAGATTTTTCATTTTGCTTCTTCATTTGTTTGGCAATTTAAATAAGGCATAACTTTATCTGAATCACTCTCCAATCTACTAGCCAATGTTTTAGAAAAAAAAGAAGCTAAAAGTTTCAAAAAGTAGAGCCAGAGAACGCTCTGCATTTGTTTGAATTAATGCGAAGGGCATGAGAATCTGACATCTTGATCCATCTGGTCAGACATAAATGTCCTTATAATGATCCTTTGGAAAGTTACTTTTGAATTCCCATTTGGTTATACTATATAATGAGAGTGGCACCAAGAGTTCCATCATCTGTATCACATTCCCACTCCCCAGAGATGGATCTTCCTTTGAAGTATTTGAAAACTTAAAAATAGATTCTTGAGTAGAAATCTCATCCTTTAAGAAAGACTGTCAGTGCTGATGTAGAATATTCTGTAGGTCTTTTATTCTTGTTTTTATGTACTAATTTGAGAATGGAAGTGCCTTTGCAGATATTAGAAAAAACACTACCCACTCAATGAGCAAAAAAACCAATACTTCCTCCCACTGGAGGAATATTTAGTTCCTGAAAACCCAGTATTATTCATTGCTATTTTTAGCAGTAACACACCAGTAAGGTAACATTATATCTTTTGCTCTTTCTAATCAGCTCTTGAACCCATGCTGAAGAAGGGACAGAAATGGAGGATGGAGGAATTGAAGGAAGGGAGGGAGGAAAAGAGAAAAACAGAAAGAATGTGCTCCTGTTATCATCCTCTTGAGCTGTACTGTCTCTAGTGTTAAAGACGTCAGTTTATTTTCTCTACAAATCAATCTGACGCCTCTGAAGTCTGATGCATTCACTTGCCCATTCAATTATTTCTTTAGAAACCAAACTCAAAGATAAGCACTTTTAGAGGAAACAGCTAAACAAATCTATCGCTCACATTACATCAAACTTTCTCACACAGAAAATGCAGTCAACAGAGATCAACCTACTGAGCTGCAGATGTTTCAACTGTCACTTCTACTGGATATTTTCTTTCAGGAGAGATTTTGCTTTCCCAGAGGAAAATGCTTTCCCAAATACCTTTTTTGGTTTAAGCAGTCTATAGGCATTTTAAATTGAAGACAGTATCTCTGCTGAAGGGGTGAGTGGTGGCCCCCTTTTGCCAAGAGAACACAGGAATACTCAGGAGTTCTAACAATTCCAAGGTCCAAAGAGAAATCTTGGGCTGGAATGACTTTTGCTCTCCTACTGTGCTAGACAAAGTTTGCTTTGTTTCATTGAATTGTTTCCAATAATTAAGCTGATATTTCAAGTCATCATAATGCTATCTCACCAACTGTATTAATTTTCCCTACTGTATATGACTCAGAAGCTAATCCTTGCCCTTAAAATGTAGCAAGGATGTTTGTTTGACAAAGGGCAACATAGTTATGGCTACTAACAATGAAACTATTTTGCAATCAAACCACAATACACTAAACAAAAAGAAGGAACCTAGTGTTTTGTGGGAGGGAGTGGTTATTTTGCATTTGGAGTCATTGAGACACAAGTCAGAGTTAAATTCCTTACTCATTGACTTTGTGTACTGTAACTTCAGGAATTCTCCATTTAACATTTTGGGTTTCAATGTCTTCATGTTAAAAGGAAATAATATGTCATTACAAGGATAATAAAAGATATAAAGAGGCAATATGTGCAATGCATTTGCAGGACCTCTGACATACATAAAGCACTCAAAAGCACTAGGCTTCTTGTTTTCCTCTTTTGTGGAGAAAGTATGACTCATATTCAAAAGAACTCCTTAGTGGGCAGGAGATGACTGAAGTCATTGATTGTTTTTAATGGTGCTGCTTAGTTTGTCTCTAGAGTTTTCTTCTTGGTTTTCCTATTGTGCTGGTCTGATAGATTGATGCCTAGGCTATTATTCTTACGGTGACATTTCTTGACAATTCTCACCAAATGTTTGAAGAAATAGGAGGATCATGACAAATACCGTGCTATTTTATTGATTTCAATAAACTTTCATTTCTTAATTAGCTATGATAGTATACAATGCTATAAGATGGAAGTTAGTCTGGTTTACTGTGTACAGTCTTTTAGAATTCACAAGTCATTTCAAAGAAAGTTGTTTTCTCATTAAATTCTCATATAAGAACACTGAGTTTATTCAGTGATTTTTTTCCCACTAAAGTAATAGTAAACTGAGGATCTTGTTAAGATCTCATGAGACACTTATTAAGGAAAAAACACTGAGTTATAATAACAGCACTAGAAATTGGTTTTCCTATTTGAAAAACAAAATTAAGGGAGCAGGGAGGGAAACTCATAAACACACAAACTGTCCTCCCATGTAACTGGGCCACCAGGAACAGGATGCATAACCTTTCTATATATCATAGAGGATGATTATAAGACAATGTATATGAAAGATTGTGGAATGCTTAAAAGAATTATCATCATCATTATTCAGGATACAACTAGAAAGAATTCTCCATATGACTTCATAACACTCTAAATGATATATATGCGATGTGTGTGTGTGTGTGTGTGTGTGTGTGTGTGTGTGTTTATGCTGTATGTATGTGTAACAGAGAGGAACATATTCGCTATTTTCTAAAACAAATACCCCCTATGAATTATGCCCATGATAATAAAAAATATTGTTACAGTTCATATCTCTAGATCATAAATATATAGAAGTTATCTATGATGTTTAACAACTCACCTGAAAAATTCTTAATTTGAAACAACAAATTATTTCCCATACAATTATGTGAGTCAATGAAATGTCTTCTGGTCAGAAAAGGTTTAACTGAAATCAGCTTCATTCACATGACAAAGACCTCCCCTGGGACATGCAGGGTGGCTGGGGCTCCTCTCCACATGGTCTGTCATTTTCAGAAATCCAGTAAAGTTATTCATATAGTGAATCAGCAGTCCCCTGAAGAAAACATCTCCAAGCCTCAGTGCACAATCACTTTTCAATCATCTTCTTGCATTGTATTAACTCTTCTAATTTGCCAAATTTAGTCACATGGACAAGACCAGAGACAAGTGGGATCTGAGACTGGCAGGATATGGACACTCAATTTGTCATAAATTTTTTGATGATGTGTATAGTTATTTTTCTTTCCAAACTTTAATTTTATTTTCACAGTGCTGGGGATCAAAATACAGGGCCTTACACATGCTAAGCAAACTCTGTATCGCTGAATTATATCCCCAGATCCAATATTTTTTTATTTGTAATGCATTGTAGACATCAGTCTTCTCCTCTATGCCATGAATTTCATTCCAAGGATAGAAAAGTATTTTCTCATAACCATGCTGTAAAAAAAATGTATCCTTTTCATTTGTATTGCTTGCATTTTTTTCCTTTGTCTTTTACATTTAGAGTTCAAATCAACTTGGATTGTATTATGGTATATTATGAGATGTAGATTCAATTATATCTTTTTCTCTTATTCTATTAAGTTGTCCTAATACCATTGATAATAAAGACCATTTTCCTTAGAGTTTTCAGATGTGAATATTATCATAGACAATTTCAGTATATGATTGAGTCTATTTCTCAACTTCCTATTCTTTATTAATCTGTTAGAAACTGATGAGTCAATATATTAGTTAACCAATATTTTAATGATAGAAGCTGTAAATATGTTTAATATCTCTCAAGGCTAGAGTTTAGAGGCCCTTACTGATGTCCTTTCACATGGTTTTACTGTTATACTATCTCCATGGTTTTCCTAACTATTCTACTTTGTCAAATATACTTTAAAATCTGGAAACAACGGTATTGATATTTTGATGGACATGTTTAAGATATTGATGCATTCCAGTTAACAACAAGAAATGATGTGTTTCCGTTAGTGAAAATCTACTCCTGTGACTTCCAGGCATATTTTAATGTTTATTATATTTTATAAATTCCTTAAGTTTCTCCCTAATTTATTTTTAATGTTATAAATGGATTTTTCATGCATTATAATTTCTATGACATTGTCTTCTTTATACATGAAGTCTTCTACTTTTGTATGCTGATTTAATATTTTGCTACCTTAATAGATTCTTTTCTTCTACTATTTGTGTTAATTTTCATGTGCATTTGTTGGATTTTTTCTGAATATTTTCTATCATCTACAAAAAGATTTTATTTTTGTAGTAGAAAGAATCATGACCCCAAGAACTTCAAATCTCCATCATCTATAAATGTGTTACCTTTCATTAAAAAAGGATTTTGTAGGTATGATTAAATTAGGGTTCTTGAAATAAAATTATACTCTATTACATCAGTAGGTTCAATGTAATTACAAGAGTTCTCGTAAAAGCAAGATAGGAGAACCAGAGTCAGAGAAGAAGAGTGACAACAGAAACAGAGGTCAAGCTGATGCACTCTGAAGATTGGAGGAAGGCTCACACGCCAATGGATAAAGGTACTGGCTAGAAGCTAGAAAGGCAAGGAAATGTCTTATCCTCTACAGCCTCCAGAAAGAGCATGCCATGCCAACACAGAAATGTTAACCTAATGTGACCTGTGCCAGACTTCTGATCTTGAAAATGATGAGTTAATAAAGCTGTGATTTTCCAAACCACTCAATTTTTAATAATATATTACTACCATAATAAAAATGGATTAATTTCCCCTCTTAAAATTTTGTATGTATTTCATTTCTTATCCAACTGCATTGGATAAAACCACTAATAAACTGTTGAGCAGTTATGAAGACAAGGAAGATTATCTTGTTCCTTGAAGTACTTAGGGGGGTGCCACTAAGGGCCACCACCCACTGTGAAGAAATGTAACGTTATTAATATATACATTTTATATATACAGCATGTATATTCACGTGTCTAGCTTCAGAAACAAAATTTACTTAGTGACGTCCTTTTACAGCCTTAGCATGTTGAGCCACCCCAACATGGTATAAATGCTTACCCAGCAGAATAACCTGTACTGAATGATGATGCATGATTGAGCTAGTGTAATTGTCTTTCTTGGGAAGTTTTAATTCAAAATGCAAATAAACTCAGCATATAACAGAGAGGCAGAGAGTGAAGAAAAGTATACAACGGATGTAATAAGCACAGGACATGTAAGTGTTATGTGCTGTACAAAGGAGAAATCTGGGTAGGTTTTGATTACATGAAGTATGAGGATGGTTTCTTCTATAAGATCAACATACCTCTCCAATATACCTTGATGTGCTTCAGAAATTTAAGAATCCATTATCCTAGGTGTTCTAATTCTTTCTGAATCTGCTACTCTGAAATTTAAACAGTGAATATTAATTACAACAACAAATTAAAATGTATGTAGAATACAATTTCAGTGTATTTAAAATACATTTAAAGTGTCTTAAAATATAACAATTCATTTAATGTAATTTAATTCATTTGCACAAATATAAGAGCCATTGAAAATTTTAAGTGAACACACTGATCCACATTATAAACCAGTTTAAAATTCCTAAGGAGTGTATTGAGTGCTCTATTGGGAAAGAATTAGGAAAGTCATGGAAACTACATATGGCATCTTTCATGAACTTTCTTCTTAGTCTTTCCCCTACTCTCAAGGCAGGCTAAGAGCTATGATCAAACATATTATTTTAAAATCAAATATTTTTTTAAAAACAAGCAGCAGTTTTCATTGACTTGTATTACATTTGTTTTTCTGATTGACTTTAGATGTATGCTGAGTTTCAAGTTTTTAAAACATTTCCCTCTTTACTTCTAAGGTAAAAAATTTAGAAGAGTATGATGCATTTATTTTTTATAACATATATATATATATATATATATATATATATATATATATATATATCCATTTGTCCAAGATTTAAAATAACATTTTACTTTAAACTAAGCTTGGGTAATTAGATTCATAAGAAAGCTTGGGGGAAAGAAAATAATCATGAGAGAGAACTGCAGTTGGGTAGAAAATGATAATGTGCTTAACACATTCCTTTTCGGGGCTCCAAATTGCTAAGAGGCAAATATTGCTCTCAGTTGTTGAATTTATCTCTCATTATATGTGAGTAAAGAAGAAAAAAATCTTTTTTTTTTTTTTTTTTGGTGTTAACAAAGAAAAATTCTAAAGAGTTTAGATTTGCTTGGGAACCAGAAGCAGACACAGTTGGTGGGAGGTTCCAGTCATTGCCCCCAGAGCAGAATTTGGCAAGGAACTTCCAACTCCTCAGCTTGCTCACTCTAGGAGGGATTTGTGAGGTTTCAAGCAGAATTATATATGTAGGAGTCAAATGCAATGGCTCAAAAAAGGCAGTTTGGTAATTCTATACAAAAAAGGATTTATTGTACACTGGCTGGATAGAAAGGGTATTGTGAGACTTTGTTTAAGCTCTCAGGAAGTTACTGAAACTGGAAGGTGCTGAGCTACAATGAGGCATCTAATAAGCAAAAGACACTGGCTTCCTTCCAAATTGAAGGAAGTCTCACTTTCAGAACTAACACCCTCTTTTCAAGTTCTGGACCAAAAGAACTAAACTATCATTTAGGTTATGGAAATTATTCTGAGGAACTCTGAATTATCATCATCATTTTTAACATTGAAAAATGTTTTCAGTTTTGAATAGATGATTTTGCTTGTTAAGTTTTAGCCTTATAGCAAGCATTCAGTAAATCAGCAAGGGTTCTGAACTGTGACAGTTATTCCAAACACTTCAAATTATTTATTGTATTTTTTATACATTATCAAAACATGAGGGCAACTTTCAAGGATTTTAATGAGAATGAGGTTTTCTGGGTGCTTTATTAAAAAATTCTAACAAATTAAAAAGTGAAACCTGAAGAGTGATACAGCTGCCCTACTACAGGTTAAAGGTTGTCCAAAATCAGGGACTCAAAGGAAGATGTATGCTGAGAAGAATTAATGAGAATAAAATGGTAGAAAACAGATAAGATTAAGAAGGAAGGCTGAGTATGCACTGAGATTAATATCCAGATGGCAGATCAATTTCTAAGACCTTTAGGATGAAAAATAAGGGAAATACCATTACTGAATTTCTTCTATGAGCCAGGTACTACTGAGTATTTCAATATTTTATAGCTTAATCATTCTTTTGGCCAGAATTTCTTTTGAATATATATTTCCTAAAACTGATCTTATTGTTTTTGGAAGAGTTAAATTTATAGAAATTGTGAGAAGGTTTCCATGTACCCTGTACCAAGTCTAGTAGGTTTATACAGAAAAACAGCTTTTCTTCTTCCAACTTCTACCCAAATCCCCTTTGTAGAGACATTAATATTCACGTGTTAGCTCTTTGTTCTAATATCTCATAACTTTCACATTCATGTCTAAATACTGTGTTTTTAATTTCCAGTTTTAAATGTTATTTATTGGCTGCCTCAAATGAAGCAAGAGGATTTAGCTATATTATTCTCCTCTCTACTTCAAAAAACAAACATTTATCCCTGATTCACTTGTTCACTTTCTCTGGCAGCATTCACCTAACCTACACATTTGTAAAAAAACAAACAAACAAAATTCAATATTCAGTTTTTAGTATTACTATACCATTACATATAATATTCACAAGTGAGCCAAGTACTAGAAAAGATTTTTCTGAATTCTTTAAAAAACATTTTTGTTGTTTTGAAGTTAAAAAGTTACTGTTTTTGCTTTTCCTTCTAGAGGAAAAATAGAAGAATTTTCAGACTGATAAGGCTAGAGAATTATTTACCAGCACATATGCATTACAGAAAATGGTATAGGTCTTTAGACTGAAGAAAAATGATCTTACGTAGGAGGAGGAACTGTAAGAAGGAATGAATAGGGCCAGAAAAGGTAAAACATAGGCAAATATAACTAAATATAACTTTAAAATACCAGTAGTAATAATAGAGCCCTGATGGGTTTATAAAATTTGTAGAAAAAAATATGTAGATGAAAATTGCGGAGGGAAGTGGGAATACTTGGAGTGGAAAATGTTAGGGTTCTTGAATGCTCAAGAACTAGCTAGAGCACTAGTTTAAGGTTGAATGTAGGAAGCCTTAAGTCATAAGTCATATAATACCTAGTTTGGCCACTAACAGATTAAAACAATGTATGTTATTAAAAGCTAATGAAGGAAGCTGGGTGTGATGGCACACGCGTGTAATCCCAGTACTTAGGGAGGCTGAGACAGGAGAATTGCGAGTTCAAAGCCAGCCTCAGCAACGGTGAGGCACTAAGCAACTCAGTGAGACCCTGTCTCTACATAAAACACAAAATGGGGCTGGGGATGTGGCTCAGTAGTTGAGAGCCCTTGAGTACCGAAAAAATCTCCAGTACCAAAAAAGAAAAAAAAGCTAATAAAGGAGATAAACTTAAATGATAAATCATTCTTGATTAACCAAAAGAACACAAACAAGGAGAAATGAAGGGACAAAGAACAGATAAGATTATTTAAAAGCAAATAGTATAGAAGTTTACTTAAACACAATTGTAATAATATAAAATATAAATTGGCAATAATCCAATTTATAAACAAAAATATTTAGACACTATTACAGAAGAAACAAAATGAGATACAATTTAATAACAACCAAGAAATTAAACAATGAAAAAATGTCCAATATAAATACTAACTAAAAAGAATGGCTGGAGATATAGCTCAGTGGTAGAATGCTTGCCTAGCATGCACAGGGTCTTAAATTCCATTCCCAGCCCCCCCCCACAAAATAAATCACTAAAAAATACTAACTAAAAATATATTGTGGCTTTGTAAATATTAGAATAATTTCAAGGTAAGAAAAATCATGGAAGAGAAAAGGGAAGCTTTAAAAATTTTTAAAAATATGCACAAATTAAGTTGCATTAAACAATAAGAGGCAAAAAGTAGACAGAATTTGATGTAGAAAGACACAAATTCACAATTTTAGTTAAAAATAATAATTCAATAACTGATATAGTAGACAAAAATGTCAGTAGGACAATATAAAATTTAAATAACAGAATTAATTTATTTTTACCCAAGTGACATATATAAACTTTACACAAAAATCTACAGAGTTTATATTCCATTCCAGAGCACCAAAAATTATTATAAAATATATATGGCAGCTACAGAGGTGCCCCTCTTAGGTCCTTCAAGAAAGAATTTGCCATTTTGCTGTGATGAGGGAAATTAACATTGTTTTCAGCTATTGGTGCCTTCAAGATCAGCCTCGGCTTCTATTTGAGGCCTGGCTATTTTCAGGTAGGCCCCTATCAAAGACTGACAAATGGTGTACTAGGGCCTGTATTCTGCCCATGGAAACTCTCTCATGGCTAATCTTTATTCTGAAGCCCTGTTTTGGTATTTCTGAGACTCTCAGATCTGCATTGTAATTTGAAGTCTCTTTCCCCAACTTTGCTTTCTTTTTCCTTTCTTATCACATGCATAATATTTCAACATCTCAAATTGGAGCTCAATTCTACTTCTTCCAGCCCATTCTACTTCTTCCTTCTTTGGTCTTTACCTTTTAAATTTCTTGTGCATTTGTTCAGCATCTGTTTCAGGGAGGATCCAGCTGATGTATCTGACACTTGTCACAAGCAAGTACACAATTTATGATGCTTAGTGCAAAATGAAAATGCAGATTTCCTTGTTCAAAAATTACTCTTTTATTAAATTGCTCTTAATTGAAATTTTTTTTTATAATTTTGCCATATATTCTTATTTTTCATTGGTCTTTTAAGTCACTGCTTCCGAGCACCTCCAACACAACACTGAGCAATAGATAGTGGGCCTTCTCTTGAGCCTTGTCTTAAATAGCAGGCTATCAACAGGTACGAGGTTTGATGTCTGGAGTGGTGACTAAATTATGGTTCTTGAGCCATCCAGTGACAGAAGCCATGCCTCTTCTGGGAACTTTTGGCACAAGGGTGTCAAACAATTGCCCAGTTGTTGTGGTGATGCCCTGTTCAAAAGGAGGTTCCATGTCTGCCATGGAATTATTAGTTCTTGACTTTAAGTTCACATACCAGCTGCCCCAGGGGTAGAGAATTATGGTCGTAGACTGACAATTATAATTGGGCTGCACATAAGTTCATCCTTCATTCTGAGTGCTTTGAAGAAACTTTCTCTCAATAAATCTTTTTAATGATAAATCATAATAAATGTGCTGAGCTGGCTCATGGTCATTCTAGTGTAATGCTTTTCTCTCTTTCTGTGTGTGTTTGTCTTTTCTAATCCTCCATTGCTCCTTGTATGGTTTCCTGAATTAAGTGCAGTGCAGGTCGTGGAAGTTTGCTCTACATTTTATTGTAAATATCCCTCAGCAAATAAAGTTGATTTCCTCCCCCTCCCCCGCTTCTAAGAAGTGTTCATATGAGCAATGGTTAATTTGGTCAAAAGTGTTCTATACATCTGCCAGTATGATCTTGTGGTATTTTTTTTCTCCTTTAACCTGTTTTTGTGACAAGATATATTGAATTACATTCTAATATAAAACTAACTTTTTAAAGTTAACCAAATTGTATTCTGGGATAAACTAAACTTTTTCATGACATATAATCATTTCTATGTATTACTGAATCCTTGGTTTATGAGTTTTGCCAGTGTGTTAAAAAATTAAGTTGATCTCTAAGTTGTCCACTACAGTTTCACCAGTGGCCCTCTCTCAGATCATGTCTAGAGTACTGAGCTAGAGATTGTATTCTGTCCATAGAAGATCTTTATCTGCTTCCTTAAAGTTTCAGTTTGGTTACATGGCATTTAGCACACATTGTCTCATTTAGTATGTTCTGTTGGGTGTTAATATGTGCAGACACATGCCAAGCATTCATTTTAAATGGGTCTTCTCCAAGTTTAGCTGCAAGCCAAAATAGACAGCAGCTCTACTGAAGCAACACTCAAGGGTCATCTAGCAAGATAGTGACAAATGACATAGATGATCATGTGCTTTGTAGGAGAAAATGATCCGAGATGAGACTACTTGTAGACTCACAAGCAACAGGGAAAGACATGGCTAGCTGATCAGGATCCTACCAAAAAAATGTCAGAAATGACAGAGGTCTGGAGTAGAGTTTAGGGGTAAGCAGATGGGAGTTGACATGTTTCATCATGCACTAACACCTCCCAGAAGGCAGTGCACTGCCAAACAAAAATGGGATGCCATTGTTTTGAGCTCCTGAATTAGCCTCCACAGATCAGAACAAACCAAATGAAACAACCCATGCTAAATGCCACGTAACTAAGCTTCAGTTTTAAGGAAGCACATGAAGCCTCAAACAAACCAGCTTTTTCCTATGAACAAGACATTGCAGTGTACCTCAATCAAGGTAATATGGGAGCCCTTTTGTCTTCAATTCTTATGAAAAAGTAACTGGAAGTAATTTATATTAATCTATGAATTTTTTGATCCATCATTCCTTTTCTATTTTCACACCTTATAAAAACCCAGTGGGGGGGCTGGGGTTGTGGCTCGGTGGTAGAGCGCTTGCCTGGCTTGTGTGAGGCACTGGGTTCAATCCTCAGCACCACATATAAATAAGTAAATAAGTAAATGTCCTTCAACAACTAATAAAATATTAAAAAAAAAAACCCAGTGGGAAGGAACTCTTATCCTATTTTGTAGAGTAGAGGCTGTTCCAATTCATAAATCAAGAATAAAAAACAATAAACCTATAGTTTTATTTGTTGTGATTTTGTCTTTTGACACTACATTCAAGAGCCAAGTGGACAAAAGGAATTGTCTAATTTCTATTGACTAGTTTGTGTCTCTGACCATTCCCAAATTAAAATGCTGTGTAGGCACATGAACAAAGTCACCATAATGGAAGAGTCAGAGGCCTCATGCACTGTCACTCAGAGTGACAATCTCATTTCATCTCTTTCTTTCTCTGTTGCATTGATTATGAAGGAAACCTCATGGTGAGGTGGCAGAGCCCAAAGACCAATTTCTAAAATAGCTGAACTTAGATAATTTAATATCTGACTTTGTTTCCCAATGCTGCTAACATATGCTAACAAATGTAACAGTTGCTAACATATGCTAACATATGCTAACAAATGTAACAGTTTAAAACAAATCTATCATCTTATAGATCTGGGGCCAGAAGTCTGAAATGGATCTCTTTGGGCTAAAATCGACATATTGACAAGAGCTGGGAAGTGTACAAGTGGTGACTCAAAACAATATTGCATTTGTTTCCTGTTGGCCCTACTGTAACAAATTACCATAAACCTGGTGCCATAAAGCAATGCAAATTTTATTATTTCAGTGTTAAGTTCAGAAATTCAAAATAGTGTTTTAAAGCTAAACTCAAAGATGTCAACTGCAGTTCACCTGGAGGCTCTAGAGGAAAATCTACTTCCTTGCCTTTTGCAGCTTTTAGAGAATGCCTGGATTCCCTGACTGAAGGCCCCCTATCATCTTTAAAGTCATAGTGCAGCATCCCCTAGTCTCTTTCAGACTGATTCCCTCACCGTCCTCTTTGATTTACATAGAAGTGGTGTGATTACATTGATCCCACCCAAATAATACACAATATGCTTCCATCTCAAGATTCACAAGGTAGCATATTTTAGGTTCCCAGATTAGCTAGAGGGTAACTGCCCTGAGAGTCATTTAAATGGACAGAAGACTGCATGCATGCATGAGAAAAACAATTTATTATGTTAATTAAGGTTTCAAGGACATATCTACATGTTCTAGTTTACCTACAGCATATCACATGTTCTAGTTTACCTAGTTAGGCAGAACATTAATGTAACCTTAGAAATTCCATTACTTGTAATGTTCCTTCTGACATATGTGCACCAACAAAAACTAGAGAGTGAAAAATCAGATCCATGTGACTTCATATATTAGAATTATAATCATATTTTAAAACTATGTTCACCATATTTAATGATATAAAAGGTGGCATTTTTATCATTAAATGTGATGGATAGCGCTGACTTGAAAATGTCTGCAGGGAAAAATTATAAGTGAAAATGCAGATTTGGGGAACTACTAGCAGATATTCTAGAAATAAATATGCAGTAACCAAAATAAAGACAGTAATGAAGATACTGGGCAACACTCTGAATACAAAATAAAAGAAATGTATGAACCTCAGATAGAAAAGATAAAAGACACACCAAAAAATCAAAAGAATGAGAGGATGAGAAAAGAGTAGATAAAACGCAGAGGATGACCACAATAGAAATGTTGCAATGAAACTGAAAAATAACAAGGAAAAGAAATGATTAAAAACAACAAGAAACAAAGATATAGTGCTTGCAAAACCACCTGATATCTGACTTTATATAACACAATAAAAGTCAAAAGTCAACTCAATTTTGATCTTCAAAATGTTGAAGGACACCAACCCTCAACCTAGAATTCTCTACCTTTAAAAGTATGGTAATATTGTGACATTTTGGATGAAAAGCGTTGAGTGGTCAGAGGCAGCACCTACTAACAAAAATTCTACTTATACTATATACAAAAAGGAAGTGCTTCCAGATTAATGGTTTTGGCTGCAAGGAGCAACAAGAGTAGAAAACATAGTTTAAAATGTGGAAAAAACAAACACTGATTGTATGAAAAAAATGTATAGTAGCATTTTGAATTTTTATAGGTATTAAAATAATATGAAACATTCTTTTATTTATCTAAATATGTGTTTTAAAATTAAAATTGAATTAAAAATTTGAAAATATGCTTTTAAGTAATTGGCAAAGAAAAAATTATAAAAAATGGAAACTAAAGTATTACAAATTGAATAATGATTCAAATAGGATGCAGAAGAAAATTGTTAAAAGAGATTAAGCAAAACTAAGCAGAACAATCATAGCTGTAGGCACATATTATGAAAAATGAGATCAAAATTTAAAGACTAAGCATCCATTGTAAGATGCTATTCAAATGATGATGAAAAAGCTCAAAGAAATTACAAGGAAGCAATAAAACCTGTAAGAGCAGAAATTAATAAAATAAGTGAAAATAATACTGATAAAATAGCTAAGTAACAAAGCCAAAAGTTGGTCTAATAAAACTGCATAAAAATTGGCAAATCTATAAGATGAATAAATCAAGAAAACACATAACAATAACCCATAGAAGGAATAGGTGAATATTAGATAGATGATAAAAGGTTATAGGTTAAAAAAAAAAAAAGAAAGAAAGAAAGAGAAAGAAAAGAGAAAAGCTTCAAATTTCTAGGAAAAATAAGAAGAAATACAAAATTTCAACATTCTTATTACTATTTTTTAAACAAAAATAAGTTAAATATTTTCCCACAAAGAAAACTCCAGGAACATATGGCTTCACTGACAAGTTCTAATAAACACTCACAGAAGAAATAATTCCAATCTTACACAAACACTTCCAAAGAAAAATAAATAATTAACACATTTCAATTTATTTTATGGAGTTATTTTAAAAAGAGAGTAAAAAGGGGGAAAATTAGAGGTCAACTTTATTTTTGGAAAAAGTTGCAAAATTCATAAACCATGGATTCTGTAATACATAGACATGATTGTTTGATGTATTCCAGGACACAATTTAATTTATTTTGTCACAAAAACAGGTTAAAGAAGAAAAAATCACGAGATTGTCTTGGTAGATGTAGAGAAAACTTTTGACATAACAATTCAGAAAACTACAGAGATAAACAAGGAATTACCTTTACCTAATAGGAGATATTTACAATTTAATGTAGAGCAAACCTCATACTTATGGAAGCACTGGTGGTGGACTGTTCAAGACAGGGCTCAAGAGAAAAAGCCCAGTATCTACTGCTCAGTGTTGTGCAGAGATGCTAGGCAGAGGAAGCAGTGAACAAAAGACCATGAAAAATAAGAACATATAGAAAAAATATAAAACTTCAATTCAGAAAAATTAAAATCTAAATAAATGGAAAAATCTACAAATGCATGGATTGAAAAACTCATAAGGTGATAGTGCTCTTTAGATTGACCTATAGACCTGATTCCTATTAAAATTCCAAGAGTGACATTTGTGGAACTTGAAAAACTGATTATAAAAAAATTGAAATGCAAAGGACCAATTGTATCCATGACACTCTTAAAGAAGAATCAGGTGAGAAGACTTGCGTTAGTAGATAATTCTTTAAAAGTATTTAAATAAATCTAGCATGTTACTGTTGAGTGCACAAAAATTAAATGAAGTAAAAGAAAATTTAATTTTCAAAGGCCAGAAACAGAGCCATGACTTATGTATGGGCAATTGATTTATGACGGCAAAATTTTTTGGGATGTGGGTATTTAAAAATTATCTATTTATCTATCTATCTATCTATCTATCTATCTATCCACACACACACACACACACACACACACACACACACACATGTACTTATTTCACACTACATACAAGATTAATTCCAAGAGCATTAAAATTTAAATATGAAACCTAAACTTTTCATAATGTTAGAAAAGAATACACACAAATATCTTTATATCCAAGATGGACCATAACAAGTGCTAATATGAAAGGAAAAAATGAGCATATTTGATGATATAGAAATTAAGAATTTCATCTTTTAAAAAACATTCTAAGAGTTAAAAGATAAGTAATAAATTAGATGTCTGATACAATTTAGATAAGGATTAATATCAAAAACAATGTGTATAAAGAATGCCTATAATCCCAGTGGTTCTGGAGGCTGAGGCAGGAGGATTGCAAGTACAAAGCCAGCCTCAGCAACTTAGCTGGGCCCTAAGAGAGAGACTCTTAGAGAGACTCTCTCAAAATAAAAAATAAAAAGGGATGGGGATGTGGCACACTAGGTAAGTGCCCCTGACCAGTACTCAAAATAAACAAACAAAAAGGAACACTCGCAAAGCACTTGACAAAAAGGTATACAGTCCCATTAAAAAGTGAAATACTTGAATAGGTACTTCCAATACAAAGTAATGTTTACAACCAGGACAGTCTGATTTATGCCACTCAGATTTTTCACAGCTAATAATGGACGCTTCTACTCTCAAAAGCATCCTAAAATCCTCTATAAATCATATGTTCTTTCAACTTATATTTGTACTTTGAAACCCTCCTTCAGCCCTTAAACAGCTGTTGTCGCTGATTCAAAAGCTTCTATCATTACACAGAATTAATCTTCTTGCTTCTACTGGTCTTTTCCATCTGCAAGCTTCAGCTTTCTGCTCTTTGGGTTTCTATTTCACCAAATACTCTCATCATCTATCTCCTTTCTTCTTTGTCCTTGCAAATTTATAGCACTGTATTTCTTTACTGTCATTTCAGAAGAATAGAGATGAATCCAAAATAAGTGATTGGAGTCAAATGCATCCTTTAACTGTTTAAGTACTCATTTGTTGCTATCTGTGCTATTTGCTCAATTAAATGCCTTGTTGAAATCATATCTACTTTAGAATCTTTCACAACAAAAACATAAAAGAAATGGTAATTTTTTCTAGGAGAAAAAAAAAGCTTTATCATCTTGAGAAATGCACTTTCCTTTTTGCATATTTGATCCTGTTATCTGTTGACCTTCCTGCAGTATTGTTTTTAAAGAAAATGTTTTACAGAATGACATATATTCACTGTGTCTACATGTTAATAATTATACACTGAAAAGGAATTAATGTCTATAAAGCAAGAACCTCTACCACACTAACAAAATTGTTAATCAAAATTTCACTTATGAAGTTGAGTATGGTGGTGCACGTCTGTAATCCTAGTGGCTCAAAAGGTTGAAGAAGGAAGATTGCAAGTTCAAAGTCAGCCTCAGCAATTTAGAGAGGCCTTAAACAACTTAGTGAGATCTTGTCTCAAAATAAAAGACAAAAAGAGCTGGGAATGTGGCTTGGTGGTTAAGCAGTTAAGCACCTCAGGGTTCAATCACCAATACCAAAAAAAAAAAAAAAAGGAATTTCATTTATGAGCCTTCTGTGTAAACTGAGGTTTCTTTAATTTTGTTAAAGTCCCTATAGTCAGAGATGGTATGTTCGAGATTCACAAGAAAGAACTATTTTCTGTCCGTCTCTTCTCCCCCTGGTGTTTATAATACCATTAAATACAGAGAATTAATTAATCTATGGAAAGCTACTGCCTCTTCAAGGATATCAGATTCTAGGGAAATAATAATTGACTGAATTTGTTTTGCTTGTTATCTGAGAGAGGACAGGAAACATGTTTTAATTTTTCTGATTGTTAACTCCAAAGGTTTCCACAAATGGGCTCCATATTTGAATAGATAGTGAATGCCTATTTATGGTACATGCTGCATCCGACCCGCACCTCTCCCCAAGAAGTGCAGCCCAGACGACTCTGCAAAAGCAGCAAAGTTGATTGAGGAAATAGGCACACAGGCCAATCGATTGGGGTCAGCTCTCCTTTCCTTCAGAGAGTGACCCCGAAGTGAGGGTTTCAGAGGTTATTATAGGGTGGGCTAGCTACATGATTTGGCAGACATTTAATCTATAGTTATTTACAGTTCAACCGTGACAGCACCTCCTATGTCCCCTTTCAGTTCCTGGAACTTTAAGTAATTGGCCAGGTGGTCTGGCAGCCTGTGGTTTTGCCCCCCCATCTGTGAGAAGCAAGCATAGCAAAGCATTAATCACAGAAGCACAAAGAGCAGGTTAGCAGATACATGCAGGCCTGAGCCAGAGTGACTCCATTTTGAGTTTGGATTTTACATACTCTCACTGAGTAGAGATCCACATGCTATTTTAACTGAGAGCTATGTAATGATGCTCTTTTATTTCCTTCCTCCAAGTTTTCTCTCCTTGGCAATAAAAGCAAAGGCATGAGATGACTTGTCTGAAAAGAAATGCAGTTGTATCAGCTTGTCACTTAAGTTTGAGTAGGGACACCTGTCCTCAGAAAGAGTTTTGCAACTGATAAGCTTCTTGAGAAGATGAGACTTTGAAAATAGCATCTTTTCCCTTGAAGGAAAAAAGGGTGAAAAATGATAACATTACAATTGCTGGATACTTCATTTCTATTTTTACTGGCATAATGAAAGGATTATGGGAAAGTGTCATTGTGAAGGAAACAGATAATTGCTTTCTATACACTGACATTATGTTCTGAAGTTCACAGTCCTGAGCCTTAAACTGCTCAAGAGGAAGATAAATCTGTCTTTAATAATTTCTCAGTACTCTATATCCATGAGAAAATTTCCTCACAGAGTCTTTGTGAGGCAGGCAAGGAGTACAATGAGCATCTTTATTTGAAATCTGCTGAAACTGAGAACAGAGAGAATTTAAATAACAAGAATAAAATTGCTTTGTCTGTGGTGGGCTAAAATTAGAATGTAGATCTCCTGATTCAAGGTTGAACCACCCCCACTGGGTCTGGGAGTAATCCAAGTGCAATCACCAAAAACAGCTCTTGCCAACTTCACAGTACCTCTGGCAGCTGGGAACACAGGTCTTCATTCCACTTCCCCAAAGAGAGCTGGATTGAAGAGCACAACTGCCAATTTCCCTTTGGTAATTTCTATCCCTGTGGAGTGAATGAATGACAGTGACCTATAAGGTCCCTGGTGATGTGAATCTAGAGACAACAAATCAGTTAGAGAACACCAGATTAGTTTGAGTCTGAATGGAAATACTGAAAATGTAAGGAAGCATAGCCTAGTCAAACATGCTGAGCATTACACGAACAGCATGCCCTTAAAATAAAAAAGTAATGAATATGTATTGAATGTGCTTGAAAGTTTAAATTTTCAAATAAATGTATCAATTTATTTGATGTATTTAATCTTCAAGATATGTATCTATGTTGCCAATATTATCATTTCTAATTCTGCAAATGAATAAATGGGCTCATGGAGGCTAATTTATTATTCAGTATCATCCAATAGAGTAGTAAAGAAAGTAAGGATAGTTATCTCAATCAACACTTCATGTATCACATCTTTCCTTTTATTTTTTGCAATAGAAATATTGTCAGTAATTGTGATTTTAGAACAATGTGGGTGACTTCAAGCAAAATTTAACAGTCTCGGTATGTTCATTTGAAAAGGAAATTGTGTGTAGTATTGAAACCAGTTGAGTATCATCATTAAATCTAGTAGAAAACATTATCCAGCTTTGCGCCATCTGTAGTAAAAATGAGAAAGTATAGAAAATTTAGCATCATTCATACCATGCTGGATACTAGATCATCCCTCTATGTACATATTTAGATACATTTTCATTACCAACTGTTCTAATGGCTTCCAATTTGAGACATTTTATCTCAAACCTGCTTAGTAATTGCTTCATCATTGAAACTTGGCACTACTTTTTTATGTTATGTGCTCTGTGTGTGTGTGTGTGTGTGTGTGTGTGTTTGGGGACTGAACCCAGGGGCTTTCTACCACTAGGGTACATTTCCAGCTCCTTTACTTTTGTTTTGATGCAGGATTTTGCTAAATTGATGAGAGTGGACTCAAACTTGCTATTATACTTAGGCATTAGGTGTCCCCCAAAAGCAATTGTGTGAGACATTACAAGAAGTTTTAGAGATGAAATGATTGAGTTATGAGATCCTTAACCTAATTGGTGCATAAATCCCTTGATGAGGATTTACCAAGTGGTGACTGAAGGTAGGTAGGGTGTGGATAAAGGAGGTAGGCCATTGAGGGCATTCCTTTGGGGTATATATTTTGTATCTGGCAAATGGAGAGTCTCTCTCTCTCTCTCTCTCTCTCCCCCTTCCTCCCTCCCCCCTCTGTCTTCTCTCTTCCCTCCTCTCTCTCTCCCCTTCCTAGTGTGATGTCCTAAGCTGCTTTCCTCCTTCCCTCTGCCATGATATTCTGCCTCACCTTGGGCCCTAAGGAATGGAGCCGGCCATCTATGGACTGAGACCTCTGAAACCATGAACCCCAATTAAACTTTCTTCCTCCCATTGTTCTTGTAAGGTCTTTTCATTTCAACAGCAAAAAAACTGACTAAAACACTTGTGATCCTCCTGCCTCAGCCTCTCCCATCCCTGGGACTAAGGTGCCTTTTTGTTTTTTCCTTTTTTAAATTATGAAAATACAAAGACTTCCAAGAAATGAAAAAATCTGAGAGTATATAATAGATTTTTTGTGGATGCATCAAAATCTTCTTGGTAAACACCAACCCCCTACACAGTGACTAAAAGGTATGTCATCAAGCAGGAAACTATCCAGATTGCCCACAAATCAACCAATTAAAATTTTAAAAAATCATAGAGGTGGATCTGGATGAACACTTACAAACTAAATGAATGAATATTTACATCACAGAACCAAAGTTTTGGATTAAATACCATAATATCTACTATTTTTATAGGACAACATTAATTTAATAAATTTCTGCCACACAGACATTTCAGTATTGAAGGATTTAACTCGTCTGTTTTTAAATTTTCTAAATGTCTGCTTCTTCTGACCCTTATTAGGTATATAGTTTTCTAGTATATACATTTCCACTCTTTACATTTAAAGAGTGATAATAATAGCTACTATTTTTCAAACATGAGCAATTGCTTTAGACAAGTTCTTATTGAATCATTGCACTAAGTCAGCAACCTATTAATCTCGTTTTACAAACAAAGACACTGAATCTCAAAGAAGGTAAGTAACTGTATGGAACACAGTAGTACCCAGTAGATTCAGGATTTCAACATGGAATTTAAGTCCATGAGGATGAGACAGTAGCTTTTTAATATCTCTCATGTTAGTATTTTGTGTATTTTCTATATTAGTATGTGAACTGGAATTACCTAAAGACTTAACACATTTTTCTGTTTCACACTCTTTGGAGATTCTAATCCAGTTGACCTGGGATAGAACAGCAGAATATACATTTCAACAATTCCCTTGTTATGACTCTTATGTAGCCAGCTGAAAGATGTGCTGTTCAGGGTTGCTGGAAAATCAGTGTCTTCCATGTAATTGGAAAGTTATATATATAAAGTTTTTTAAAGATAATTCCGGATAACAAGGTAGCACTGGAAGACAGGACATCAAGCAGCTTGTGAATGGTGAGTAGGGTGAGGCTAAACTAAGATGCCTGGGCTCTCTGAGTTGGCTAATTTGAATAGTTTTGCAGGCTCTAGGACATAGGGGCTGTCCCTAGTTGTTTGGTTACTAACCCGGGGCTGATTATGGAAGTTGTTTACTGGCCTGAAATTGAGAGCTAAGAGGGAAGTGCTTAGAGGTATGGACATGCATGATCACCTGCTGAAGATGGGGGGTGCTGTCTAACCTCAGTCAGAGCCTTAAACCTGGGCCAAGAGAGTGCAGCATAGGTGTACATGTTGCAGTTTTCTCTTTAAGGTTTAACTGAAGATTGGTTCAAATTTCCAGTTCACAATTTCTAGCTAGTTAAATCCTTACCAATGTGCATGCAGCAACCAATTACAAGGGGGTGGAGGAGGTTAGGTATATCTTCTGCTCATTCTCACGCCCATTTCTAAACACACTGAATTCTTATTCTCAAAGTTTTGCATTTGTTATTGCTTGTTCTGGTGTTAATCTCAGCACTTTGTTTTTGTTTTTTATTTTAAAAAACTGTAAACACATTCAGACACAGACATGCAAAAGCACTTAGAAAAGGCATTGTGTGAGCAGCATACTTTGAAGTTTTAGAGTTTAAACAGTTTAAATTGCTGCAGTAATAACAAGTTGAGAGTAATCATCAAATTTCACCATGCTTTTTCTTGTAACTTTCTGCTTCTTGTATCTGCATTTCCAATGCAGAGGGTCTTTGCTCTCCCTCTGTTTCCTGGACCTCCTCTAACCCTCTCCTCATGGTCTCATATTCCACTTCAGGTAGTATATCGGGTATTTTCCCATAGAATGTTCCCACTGGTGCCAGCTATTAATATTAATATTTATTATCATGCTGCTACTGGAGACATTTGCCTTCTCATGGGAAGTATTCATTTCACTGTAAGATGTCATCTTCAGTCCATAATTTAAATTGTCCTCAAGTTAGGTTTGATTTTGTATTTCTACCCATAATAATTGTTCAGTAATTACCTTCATTTCTACTTAGCAGCCTCTGTGAATAGAACAGGGTGGTCAGAGAAGGGATATTGGTTCTCTTACTTTCTTTCACCTGTAGATTCCACACACACTGTAGAATATGTGGCTTGAAACAGGTTTCACCAAATTTCTATTTCACAATTTATAGGACCAGGAAAAAGTAATGACAAACAAAAATCAAATGCACAATTTTAAGTTCTAATTGGTATAAAACAACTGGTAACATAAAGAGAGTAAAAAAAAAAAAAAAAGCAACAATATCCCATTTTGCTTGTGAAAAAAGAAAAAAACAGAATCTATTCTTTACCCTTCATTCTTCTGAGACTCACAATTCTGAAATTTGTCAGGGCTCAGTTTTCTGCCCTGCTTTTCTCTCTCTCCATCACTCCCTCCATGACCTCATCCAGTCCTATCAGCCAATGCCTCCCAAAGAAATATCCACCCTCATAACTCCCCTGAACTCTGCCCACGCGCTGAGTCCCCACAGGTGCCTAACACACTTCACGACATTTCCTATTCAAAGTCCTCTAACACCTTGTCACATTTTGAAAACTGTAGAAATGTGTCATCAAGTCCCACAGCTCCATATAATCTGGCTCCTGCTTCCCTCTTTTGCCACAACTCTTAATAGTTCATCCCTTCTCTTCCTTGGCTACAGCATCATTGGGCTTCTTTTAAATCCTTGCATATTCTAAAATGTTCCTATCTAAGAAACCATGAGATTCTGGAAAACTTGACCTGGAATGAAATTGTCAAATCATTTCTTTTCATCAAGCAGGAATCACCACATGAGTCCTTCCTTTCTCATGTGTTCTCTCTGTCTCTCTGTGTGTCTCTCTGTCTCTCGGTCTCCTTGTAGTTATTGCATTTCTTCCACTGAACTGCACATCTCATGATGCCATGGGCTTTGTGTTTTATCTTACATTTTAAATCCTGTGCCTAGAAAAATGTCTGACACAGATTAAATGTTGAATAAACATTTGTTAAATGAATGCATGGATGAATAGATATATTTCTCAAATCTTAAGTAAGTACAGAAGATTAGATAAAAGAATAAATATACAGATAATAGCTAATTCCCAAAATTACAATTCATATTGACAGCTTGCATAACACAACCAAAATAAACAATATTTATTGCATATTTAGTATTTTGTTCGCATTGAGCTAAGTGCTTCATCAATAGCATCTCATTTATTTCTCACAATAACCCTCTGAATGTGTCCCTTTGGCTTCCTATATTAACAATGAGCACAACACAAAGAAATATTATATGTCTGAGGTTAAGAATATACTAATTATCCTGATCTGATCATTACACATTGTGTACATTTATTGAAATGCCATACTGTATCCTAAAAATATGTACATTTACTATGCATTAATTAAAATATAATAAATATTTTTTAAAGTATGAGTACTCTGAGGATCATAGAGGTGAAATGACTCATTTTCCCATGTCACACTGTTTTTAAATAATGGAGTTGTTCCTTAAGCTGATTCAAACTCCAAAGCTAATGTTTGCAATAACTACATTACACAAAAGTAACATGGTAATTTTTCCTTAAAGCTAGCCTTTCTGAATTCGTATCTACATTACTTAAAAGTTCTGGTAACCTAATCATTCTATAAAAGAATGTGCTGGAAAATATATTAATGTACTATAAACAGCATGAAGAAAAGAAATGGGACTGCACAGAATATTAGATTAAGGATCAGAATATTGGATTCTAGTTTTATGTAGGCTGCACTCTAGTTTTATAAACTGCATTGCAATTTTTTCCACAAAAGAAATTAGACTGAAATCAAAGGTTTAAAACTGGATAGTTCTTGAGCAAAATTCAGTTAATGGGCATGTTTTCTTACATTCTTAGTATACTTTTCTTATTATATTTTAATTAACAGCCATATATTTATTAAGTATACCATACTTAGTAGGTACACATTGTGAAGTGACTAAATCTAACTAATTAAGACATGAATTAACTCACGTAGTAATATATTTTGTGGTGAAAACACTTTTCATCCAATTTTGTAGCATTTTCCAAAAATATATTTTTAACTGTAGTCCCCATGTTGCAATATAGATATCTTGTAATCACCTCTTCTAATTGAAATTTTGTATCTTTGACCAAAATCTCCGACCTCCACCCCCCTTTTTAAGGTTTACATCCCTTTAGTAAGCAATTCAGTCCACTCTCAGACTATCTTAAGGAGTTCCTGTTGTCTCCCCAGTGAATTAATATTTCCCATCTTGGTCCTCAGTGTATTTGATTTTGTGACATCTGAGCTAGATTTTGTGGTGTTACATCCATTTTCATGTCAAAGCTATTATGAAAAATTCCATGAGGAGCTACCAATGGAATAAAAAAGAAACTTTAATAATTGCATCAGTTTTCAATTGTTGAGCTAAGCATAAGTTCATGTTATTCATGTCTTGCATAAATGTAAAAAGACAAAAGAATACTAATTGTATGTTTATAATCAATCTGATTTTCAAACATCTCTAGAGCTTTGACTTGACTAATAATGAGAGATATATAATTTATTTCATCACTGTTGTTTATAATCTTCTACATTCTAAAGAATCATGACAAGAAATGAATGTTTCATATAAACAGCCAAGCGAATATATCTAGTAGCAAAGCATCCAGATGCAGAGTGGAAAATCCAGTCATGTGATATTTTCTTTACAGAATACCAAACATGTGGAGGTTTGGGGAGAACTTCACCATTACCTAAATATTTGATTTCTTGTCTGGATGTTTATTTTCATATATCTATGTTCTAATTTGGGACATAGTGAAGGGCAGTGTTGGGGGACTGTTGGATTCTAGCAAAAAGTTGTTTGTTTCCCCCAGAGAGCTATGTTAAGGTATTATTGTTTAAAAATTTTAAAAAAGTTTTGGTCTGATCAAAGACATTTTGTAAGTTTGTAACTCACATAGAACAATTCCAAGTCATGAAGCTTTTGCTTTCCTTGTTTGTTTGTTTTAAAATAAGGATAAACAGTACAGAAAATAGAAGACTTATAATTAGATCTCTTCTTCTTAAACTTGCATTAATTGATTACTAATCCAGTTACAATTGTGTATATATAATATTTACATTAAAAATACTGGGATAAAATAAACTAAATGTCAAGATTTTTATTAGACTTTTTAGGATTTGGGATGATTTTCTTTTTCTTTTAATCAGTTTTCTTTATTGGATTAATAGTATTTAGAAAAATAAAAATGTTTAGTTTTTCAGCTGACCAAATATTTGTAGATTTATTTTTCTAAAAGAGAATAATCTCATCTTGTCAAAGCCATATTCCATCTTAAATTCTTGATCAATGTGGTTCCTACAAAGAGCTCCCAAGTTCCTAAGAATATGGACAAATGGGGCCTACTATTATCAAGACTGGACCATTGATATTTAACACTAGGTAAATAGGGTAATGCAGTTTTTCTCACTAATTAGTGGAGGCACATCAGACTCAAAATAGTACATAGATAAATTACCCAGTAATCCTATATTGGAAGTATTAACAAACTACATGTTTAAGAAAACTAAAGAATTTCCATTATAAAATCCAAACTCAAATGGAGTCACTCTGGCTCAGGCCTGCATGTATCTGCTAACCTGCTCTTTGTGCTTCTGTGATTAATGCTTCGCTATGCTTGCTTCTCACGGATGGGGGGGCAAAACCACAGGCTGCCAGACTACCTGGCCAGTTACCTAAAGTTCCAGGAACTGAAAGGGGACATAGGAGGTGCTGTCACGGTTGAACTGTAAATAAGTATAGATTAAATGTCTGCCAAATCATGTTTTCCTGAGTCATGTAGCTAGCCCACCCTATAATAACCTCTGAAACCCTCACTTCGGGGTCACTCTCTGAAGGAAAGGAGAGCTGACCCCAATCGATTGGCCTGTGTGCCTATTTCCTCAATCAACTTTGCTGCTTCTGCAGAGTCGTCTGGGCTGCACTTCTTGGGGAGAGGTGCGGGTTGGATGCAACACCATAAGACCAGTCTTTATTGTTTATCTTCCTCATAAAAATAAGTGTATTGGGAAATATAAAAAGAACAAAAATATTATAACATCTGTAAAAGGCCTACTACTAATTCAGATACCTACTCAAAAAAATAAAGATCATTTATTGATAAATTGTTCTTCTTTTATTCAATTATCCTCAAGCCAAAAGCTGACATTCACCATACTGAATAATTTCTTAGAGAAATAAAGTTTCACCTTAAGATGTTGCATGTTTTCTTTGAAAGGAAACTTAAGGAGTTGCATTATTCACAATCTGGAAAGAGATGCTATTTAATAAACTGTTTAATAGGTTGCAACTTTGCAGGAAGCTATCTATGGAACGCATGAGGACCTTCTTTCAGCATCAGCAGCCAGGAAGGAGATAAGGCTGGCATTGCAAACTTCCTGTGGCACTCCTGCAGCGATAGACCGTCCAATGCATGTGACCTTCTCTTGTGCTGTCTTATAAAGGTCCTCATCATAGTACCAGATGGGCATAACACATTAAGAACTGAGCAGCCTACCTGCCCCCACCTTTATCCTATTTCAGTGAAGAACATTCTATGGAAGGCCTTTGTTATTTCCTAATATAAATAAAGCAGACTTGGGCTCGTTCCTGTGTTAGAAGCTAGACTTGTCTGGTCAGCTCACCCGTCCTGCCCCACTTTTGAAGCTACTTTCTGTGTTGTGTAGTTATTTTTCCATCTTATTTCTCTTAGCTTTTATTTCTCAGTCAGCCCATTCTACCAGAAGGAAACTTGTTTCCACCACCTGTGTGAGGTGGACAGGACAACTTGATGACACTGTGGTTGCAATAACAACAGCCTAGCGGTAAACTGATGAGACAACACCAGAATGTTCAGAATGGATCACTTGTAAATGATTCCTAAATCTTCTATATTAATCAGTAAATCCACTGCATGCAGTGAATTAGCAACTATATAACAAATAAAGCTATAAGAAAGTGTGACTAGATCAACCTTGTCCATTAGTCTGCTTAGGCTGCCATAACAAAATACCACAGACTGACGAGTGGCTTAAAGAACACAAATTTATTTCCAGACAGTTGTGGAGGCTAGAAGTCTGAGATCATGGTGCCTCTAAGGTCCATCTGGTGAGGGCTCTCTTCCTGGTTTACAGAATGCCACTTTCTTACTGTGCGCTCACATGGACTTTTCTCAGTACATGTGTGTGTATATGTTTTATATGTGTATATATGCGGGTGGGGGGGTTTAGGAAAGGATATTTGAGAAAGTATTTATTGGCCCATATTGTTAAATACTTTTAGTAGGACTGTCCAGAATAGATAAAAATGTCACAATTTTACTAAGATTTTTACAGCACCACTTGGTAAAGTTTTCCATCAATCAGTGGATTCATTTCACTCTATAACTCATGGTATTAATAGCATAGTTTGAACTAATAGAAAAATTAGGTTCAAAGTCAAAGCATGTGTCTATTTCTTGAAACTATCATAGTCCTAAATTTAAGAGCTAGAACTGTAAAACTTCTAGAAGACAAAGGGAAAAATCTCAGTGTCCCTGAGTTTGTCAACAATTTCTTAAGTACGACATAAAAGGCATGCCATATTAGAGAGAGAGAGAGAGCATTAGAGAGACAGAGAAACATATCATAAATAAAACATCATCAAAATGAATATTTGTTCTTCAAATTATACTCTCAGAGAGGAATGGCAAGCTACAAATAACAAGAAAATATTCACAAAACTGACATGAAACTAAGAGTCTGTATCTAAAATAGAGAAAGAATATTCAAGTCTCAATTTTTAAAAAGAGAGCTGCATATTTGAAATAATATTTTACCAACAAAGAGGTACAGATGGCAAATAAGAATGCAAAAGCTACTATTAAAGAATCACAAATTGTCTCAAAACCACATCTCTATGCACACACACAAGAATGGCTAAAATAAAAATTAAAAAAAAAAAAACTGACCATACCAATTGCTGGTGAGGATATGGAGAGACTAGAATACGGCATGCTACTAGAGAAGTTGGGCAATTCCATAAAAAGTTAGGCATATATTAAGCATCTGACACAAGCACACCACTCCTAGATATTTACAAGAGAAAAATGAAAGCATATATATATGCATTGAATATTGTGCACAAATGTTCCTAGAACATTGATATTTGTAATCGTAAAAAAATGTAAGAAAACCAAATGCTCATCAACCAGTAAAGAGATAAACCAATTATGGTACATCCATGCAGTGGAACAGCACTCAGCGACAAAAAGAAAGTACAATGCACAAGTATTATGAAAGAATCTTAAAATAATTATGCTGAATGAAATAAGCCAGACTCCCTTCAAAATAAAATAGAAGATACATATGTATGATTTCATTTATATAAAATTTGAGAACATACAAAATCTGTAGTGACAGAAAGCAGGTTAGTTTTTGTTGGAGGATGGGGAACACAAAGTTGGAAAAATGTAGTCATGGTAGATATATTCATTACATTAATTTTGTGTAATATATATCTCAAAATCATAAAAAGTACATTCTAAATATATAAAGTACATATATAAATATATGCCAATTATACCTAAGTAAAGCTGTAAAACATGAGATTAAAGACAAACCTGTGGACATAGAGGTTGAGGTTACCCTGGGAAGTGTCTGGATAGTCAGTGTGAGAGAGAGCACCATCTGGGTTTGTAGTAATGCTCTTTCTGGATGGATACTGATTTCATGCATGTGTTCACTTTCTGAAAGTAATTTAGCTAGCACATGGGCTATATATACTTGTCTAAATGTATGTTATTCTTCTTTAAACATTTGACATTAAAATAAATATGAATTTAAGTTTCACCTTTTTTATATAGATATGACTAACATGAAGCATACCAAGTAGATTTTTGGAAATGTGAATAACATGTAGAAACAGAGGCAGAGAGAGAGAGGAAAAGCACAGTCAGCTAATATTTAAATCATCCTTTACTAAAATACAACACAAAAACTTCACCCAAATTTCTAATCTTATAGGGACCTTTATCTTAGGAGTCTTTGTTGGAAACATCATTTTTTTTTCTTATATTCCCTTCTACTAATATATTACTTCTAAAAGTGGATTTTGCAAAAGTCTTCAGCAGCATGTTAAGGAATTTAATGTTGATAAAGTGTTTCACAGACAGGAATGTTTGGAAAATTTGTGTTAAACAAAGTTAAACTGTTTTTCTCTGAGCAGTATTTATATGAGAGACTTTAATATATTAAAATGTGTAATGAATCACACACGAGGCATATGAAATGTTTTCCAAACCTCTATATCCAAAGAACCTCTTATTTTGAATGGCACTTAGTGGACTAATAATCCAAAGAATATACATTGCAGTTCTAGAAATGCAATACCAACTATGGTCAATTATTATTACAGTTAAAATATGTGCTTTTAAATTAGAACATCTGGATTTGAATTCTGGTTCTGTTCCCTTTTTTTTTCCAGGTGTCCTAAGTGCTGAGTTTCTTTCTCAAAAGGATATTAAAAATGTGGTTGTTGTGGGGAAAAAATGAATAAACAGATAAAATACTTAGAACAATGCCTGCTACATAGAAAGTATTAAACAGTTAACTCTTAATATTAAGAAAAGTTGCCTAGGCAAGAACTAGGAAGAGGTCATGTTTCATTATTAGATTCTAGGGTTTGTCACCTGCTCACCAATCCTGCAAAAATCCAGCAATAAAATTACATGGAATGATATATTTATAACCCACAGCCATTGGTACACAGGGTTAAATTATAAATTCCTTGAGAGCAGAAACAAAATCTGTCCATCATCCTTTTTTTTTTGAGTTAGAGTTGAGCTTAATCAGTCTTAGCATCTTAGGAACTTTGGCACGTCCAGTGATTCTATTAATATGAGGGAATCCAGACCCTTTGGAGTAACTCTGAAGTGGATCCCCAGCCAAGATGGTCAGTGCCCTGGGTCAATAAGACAAAGATGTGTCAGCAAAAAGATGGCTGAAGGCTGTTTTTAGGAAGATTTTACTTGGGTGAGCATTTAGATTTCTTAAGCTCGGATTCTTCTCACTAAACCTCCATATTAAAGGACAGCTGAAACAAGCCTAGGAAGCGGAAACCAGGGACACTAGCATGAAGCAACACTGAAGTCTGGAGTCAAAATCTGCTCTGGTTGTTATTTAAGTGCTTGTTTTTCCTGAGGCTAATATGATAAAGACACATGTTTATCCTCTACTTGCACATAATGGATATTAATAAATACGATCTTTTGAGCATGTGTTATGATCAAAAGTGTAGTGATAGTGGAAGAACTGACAATCTCACTCTCCTACTCTAGCTGTAGAAGGAAAGATTGAAAAAACAAAACAGAGAATGGTAAACGCATAAAACAGAAAAGAAAGTTTTTACAAGACAAAGAAAAATTTATCTGTAACAAGAATCTTGCTTTCTCTCTCAAAGAATGGAGAAATAGTATGCACCTTCCAGCGCTTCTTCAAGGGTTAATCTGGTGAGAAAGAGCTCTGCAACCACGGGTATACAAACCACTTAGATGCAGAGTCTCACCAGGGCTGTTTGCTGCACTGTGTAGCTGCTATTTTTAGCCCACATTCATGCTGCTCTGGGTCAGAGTTGGAGACATCTGTGGAGAGAGGAATGAATTGCTTGCAGCAAGACAAGTTTTGATGAATAATTACTTGTGCTATAATGTGCAGTTGGGGCCAGCTTCATTCCACATTCTAAAAAAACTAAGCCTTCCAGGAAGTAAACATGGGCAGGTCCTCAGCAGCTGCCTATGGCTTCCAGCACTAATGACACTTGGCTGTGCTGCCAGGATGATCAAAAATTAATTGATTTGTTGTGAACTCTACTAAAGGTTAGCACCAGGGCTAATGTTATATAATGCAGTTTCATTTCTTAAAGTACTTTATGATCACTAATTATTTTTATCCCAGTGTTCCAAGCAAGTAAGTAAAATTTCTTTTCCTTGTGATTTTAATGTTATTTTTGCAATTGTATATTTCTAAGGCTTAGACTATCAACAAAGTGCAAAATTTCTTTTGCAAATCTCATATTCCAAAACCTAGGGTAAACAAAAATTCTCATTTTAAAATATTTTTATAACT
This sequence comes from Geosciurus inauris, assembly GCA_004024805.1. Taxonomy (NCBI): domain Eukaryota; kingdom Metazoa; phylum Chordata; class Mammalia; order Rodentia; family Sciuridae; genus Geosciurus; species Geosciurus inauris. The sequence continues at coordinate 62,163 of PVHX01000486.1, forward strand.
GATTTTTAAAGCAGGTATCTGCTTTCTTTATTTTTCTACTTTCTTATAACCCAGCAATGCCATCACCTAACCAGCTTTAACCTCTATAAATATCAGATAAGTGTTAATAGGCATAAGATACTTCAGCTCTCAGTCTGAATCCAACTTTAGGGGTTAAGAGATACAATTCTGATTCTTTAAAAACAATACATTTTTGAGCACATTAAATGAGCTTCCAGTAAAACCTGGAAATATTAAGTAGTATTTGTTGAGATATTTAGTTATTAAAATTATAAATTTGCTGTGGAAAAATTGGAAAAGTATCACTATTCAACATTTGAATACATATCCCTCCTTTACTTGGTTCATTTATATTTATATGTCTAATTTTTTGAGCTTGATTAGTTTCATTCAACATTTTCTAAACTTTTGTCTGTGTGAACAAGAATTGTTAGAAAACATGACTTAATGACTTATTTTTAATACTGAAGTATCATGATTTATTTAACCAATCTCTTATTTTGAATTCATAGATATGTTTTTTCGTTTTTCTAATCTTTTTGTAATACACATAATGTAATGCACATCCTCATAGTAATACGTTTAAGTATACTTCTGTTTTTGCTTTAGTATATATATTCAGAGTGAAGTTATTATGTCAAATATAGTCATTTTAATCTGTGATACATATGTTAAATTTCTAGTATCATTTTCTATTTGAGGTTAATTCTATTTCTATCTTAGATAGCTCAAATAATTTCCCAACTATTTTGTCTTTGGCATTACCTACAATAAGAGTAATTGATATAATGAGGCTTTACATTTTTTATGTAGTAAGTTCTATATATATTTTCCATAATACTTTTGGGTTTACTTCCATCCTCTTTTTTTAAAAAAAAAATTATGTTAGGACTACAAGTGGAATTGCTACACAACTCAGTGTTAAAACACCATTAATTTGGGAACTAGACATAAGCACAGACTCGTACTGAAAACTTGAAGCACCAGAAGAAATTAGTAGGACCAACTAGAAAAAGAAGACTCAAGTTGTCCTAGCAAGAAAATTAGCAAAAATCTTGCTGTAATATAATAGTATGAGATATGGAAAGGGTACTTAATAAACACATGATTTTGGCTAAGACATTTTCCAGCCAGATGTGTTGAAAAGGATGCCTATGATGAAACAGAGGGGGAGCAAGGTAAGTGAAATAAAGAAAAACAAAAACAAGAAAGAGCTATTCAACTTTCGAGCAGAGTTTAGAGAAAACACAAAGGAGCAGGGTTTTGTTTAATTATGAATAAAACTCTTCTAACGGCAAAATACTACTAAAATAAGAAATGACTTCAGAGTAAAGATTCAAAGCAAGAGTGCTTCGATTGAACCCACTTACTACGTAAACTTCATCTCAAATATGTGACTGTAGAGAAAGTCAAGATGGCAGATTAGAGGAAGGCTGTCTTTTCAGTTGCTCTGTGTCTCAGGATTCAAGAAGCAGGAGTACAGCTTCTAAGTGAGGTGGATGAAAGAGACATCACTGAAAGTCAATAGTGAACAGTCAGAGGATCTCTTAAGAGACTCAGAAATTTGGGTGTATTGAACAAAGAACAATAAATTGTATACTGGAACCAAGCTGGTTGCAGCAGCAGTGCTGTTTCCCTGCAGAGGTAAGGGATAATACATAGAGAGAAATAAAGTGGAGAAAACTGGCATGGAAGAATCTGTAGATCAAAATAGCAAGGCCAGGTGCCAAAAGGACATTCAGTATAGGTCATAAATGATTGGGTTGGAGCAAGAAGATGGGAGGTGGTTACAAAGAAAAAGAGATAAAATGCTAATAATTCCAAAGCCCTTCTCCCTCCTCTACCTGTTGCCAAGGTGCCCTGCCTCCAGGGAACTGTTCCTCCCTACAAGGAGCTGTTAATGATCAATGCCTCCTGGGCTGCTCCCTTCCTGTCTATACCCCTGGGTGGCTTTGTTTCCTCCATTTGGATCACTCCACCTTTGGTCACTAGGCAGGATGTGGTTAGGACAGAGCATGAGAAAAAAGAAAATCTAAAATGTATAAAAGGGGCAGAACACCCAACTCTGAGGCCCCTTCTCTTCAGAGAAGACTATCTCTGTTCTATCCTTTAAAAAAACTTGCTTTCTATGCTTATCTTGGCATTTCTTGAATGTTCAATCTTCAATATCAGGTACAACAGGACTCAGCCCTGATTATCTTCATTGTTATCAATAGCAGACTGAACTTAGCTGATCCAGAGGCTGCACAGTGAAATGGTATTTGAAAAGTTCTGTTTCTCTACTGGAGAGCAGAGCTGAGACAGGAGCTATCTTGAGGCAGTCATGATGTAGCTTGCTGCTGCAGAACTCAAAAGATCACAGTAAACATTGCCATACCATCCCAGAAAGTGCCTATCATGTGGCCCAGGGTGTACTTAGCAGGATATAACTGAAAAAGGCACAAAAATAGATTGTGCCCAGGGATATTCAAGTCAGAAATATGGAGGAAAGTACAACTCACTTTTTTTTGAGTCTAGACGCTCGTGACAAAATGAAGAGGATCTGCAATCTGAGCAGGGCAGTGTGAATACACTCAGAAACTCAGCCTGGAAAGGCTGTGTTCACAGGCAGCTGAGTGGGAGAAGGATTTGCTCCCCAGCCCCCCATGAGTAGAATTCTTGGGAAACTCTTGAGATTCAGACTACCAGCAGAGATCCACATCTGCCTGGCCCTACGGATGTGTTGATTGAATCTCTCCAGAGCAGATACGACCAAAAAAAAAAACAAAAAAATTCCTCAAACCTAAGAAGGCCAAAGTTCCAGCAGCTGTAACCCTCCATGTAGAACCCAACAGCAGCCACCTTGGGAGTACATTGATCTGATATGCTGAGACAAAACTCCAGTTGTCAGTACTTTCCATTCCATCCTAACTTACACTGGTAATAAGGGCAGCTGAGGGTTATTTCAGTCAGCTTCATTTTTAGGCCACTCCAGCTGTCAGTTCAGTGAACAACACAAAATGATGCAGGGGTTGATGACCCCCAATCCATTCTGTCTCTTGGTACACAGCCCAAGAAAAAATGGAATGAAAGACAATAGAGCACAGGTAGTGACCATCCTACCTTTTCAATAGTTTTGACCACATCAGTGAAGAGAATTCTTTCATTTTTTTAAAAAATATTTTTGTTATCCATGGTTTGTGTGTATATTTACATACACATATTTGTTTATTTTTTTCTCATTTTTAGCATTTTTCATAATAGATATATTTTTCTTATCTATTGAGGGTTAGGGCATTTTTAAAAAATTTTGTTTTGTTTATTTGTTCTCTATTTTCCTTCCTTTTCTCACTAAAAGCCAAATTCTCTTTCTCTCCCTTGACTTTGTTTTCCTATTTTTTTCTCCTTCATATTTATAGCCATTACTCATTATATCTCTTCTGCATTTTCTTAGTTCACATGTTGGACATTCTAAACTTTCTTTTACTTCCTTATAACATTTTCTTTTCTCTTACTGGACTGTACTTTTACCATTTTTACAAGTATCTGGTTTATATGACTCCCAGACCATTCATATTGTTGTAGTTGTTAGTATTGTGGATGGAATAATTGATACCTGTTGTTTACATTAATGCAAAATGTACTTCATGGCTTTTTATTGTTTTTGCCACTGGCAATTGCTAATCCCCTTATTCCTGTTTTTGTGGCAATTAATATTGTAGATGTCATATTAGACAGCAGGTATTTATTGTAATGCTGTATATTGTTTTCTTTGGATTTTACTATTTTTGTTTTCCCTTTGCTGTGAGATGCTAGGAATCTATGGTGACCCCACAGGTTTACAGGATAGAGACTCTGCTACAGAACTAAACTGAGCAAAGAGATATCATACCTTGCTGTATACACAAAGTGACCACTTTAAACTTTAGTGATACTTCTTATATAAGGAATAGACAAGACAAAAATACCAAAGTAATGACCAGGACCTAAGTATAAATGGGATGAGAGGGTCCTCAGGCCTCACTCAAGGACATCTACTTTTACAACAACCACCACCACAACAACAACAACAAAAACCAGAGAATTAACACACAGTGCACTCCAGAATACTTTGGCAAGAAAAAGTTGTGCTTTAAAAAGTTCCACACATAGGGGTGAAAGAGAAATCCATTATGCCAACATAAGAACATATATTCTTATGTTGGCATAAAACTCAACATAAGAATATAAGAAATATGAAAAATCAAGGTATTATGACACCTAAAATTTGTATTTTACCAAAAACTGACTCCAATTATATTGAAACTGATGAAATATCAGACAAAGAATTCCAAACAATTATTATAAAAATGACCAGTGAATTTCAAGGAACACAGAAAAACAACTGAATGAAGCCAGTATAGGATAAGAATAAATATTCAATAAAGAGATAGAGATACTGAAAAAGAGCAAAACAGGAATTATAAAAATTAAAGAAAATGAATCAAATAAAATGTTCAGTTAAAAGTGTAATAGAATACATCATGCAGGAAAGAGAATCTCAGAGCTAGAAGATGAAGTGGATAGACTTGAGCATTTAGATTATATTTTAAAAAAATAAAATAAGTAACAATGACCAGAATATGCAAGAACATTGGAACAACATTAAGAGACTCAATTTAAGAATCCATGGAATTGAAAAAGTTTGGGAAATACAGAGTAATGGCCCAGATAAACTCTTCAGAAAAATAAAAGACTATTTTCCAAATCTTGAGAATGAGGTGGACATCCAGATACAGGTCACATTCAGAATCCCAAATAAACAAGATCAAAAAAGAACCCCTCCATAACGCATTATAATTAAATACCTAACATACAGAACAAGAATAGAATTCTACAAGCATCAAGAGAAAAACATCAGGTCACATTTACAGATAAACCAATCAGAATTACTTCCAATTTCTCACTACAAACTCTAAAATCCAGGAGAGTTTGAAATAATGTGTTCTATGCCCAGAAATTTTCAACCAAGATTGCTATATCCAGCAAAGCTATCCCCCAGAATTGATGAGAATTAAAATCTTTCAAGAAACTAAAAGAATTCATGGCTACCAAGGTGGTACTACATAACATACTTAAAGAAATACTTCACATAGGAAAAAAAAAGAGCTTATAAATGGATAAGTCTCATCTGAAGAGTAGCTAAACAAATGAGAAACAGCATCATATTAAGCTTTAGAAATACATTGAATTGGCAGGAATTAATAAACATTTCTCTGAAATAACATTGACTATAAATGGTCTCAACTCTCCAACTAAAATATATAGGCTGACAGAATGATTTTTTTAAAAAGCCTCAATTATATGTTGTTTGCAAGAGACATCTTACAGGCAAAGAGCCACAGGCTGAAAGTGAAATGATGAAAACTGATATAATATGCATAGGGAGCCTAAAAAGAATGAGGAGTAGCTACTCTCATATAAAATACAGCATATTTTAATCCCAAACTAATCAGAAGAGACAAAGAAGGTCACTTTATACAAGTAAAATAAAAAACCTAACAAGGAGACAAAATGGTAGTAAATATTGATGCCCTAAATGTTGGTGTCTCTAATTACATAAAACAGACATTATTCTTATTTAAAGGCTCAGACAGACCACAGTATAACAACACTGGGTGATTTCAACACACCTCAGTTAACAATAGATAGGTCATTATATTAGTCAGGGTTCTCTAGAGGAACAGAATCAATAGGAAGTAGAATTATAAAAAGGGGATTTATTAGGTTGGCTTATGTGACTGGAAGCTGCATAGTCTACAATGGCTGTCTGCAGGTTGGGGAGCTAGAAGAAGAAGTAGCTGCACAGTCCAAGAGGCAGAAGTCTCATATAAAGAGGGCTCAATGGTTCTACCCTACTCTGAGACTGAAGGCTTCTGGAAACTCCCTGGAGAATCCCTGGCAGAGTCCACTTTGGAAGAACGAAGAAGTAAAGGTCCAATATCACAGCAGCAATCAAGAACCCATTCAAGAAGAATTGAGCTTGCATCTGCTGCTCCTTCCTTGTTCTTCCAACTTTTATTCCATCCAAATCATCATCATATTGGACAGTGCTGTTTATGCTTAGGGAGGGTTTCCATTTCTGTTGGCTATCCCATATGCCAATAATTCCTAGACGCATCCTCATTGACACACCCAGAAGCGTCTTAATCATCAGCATCTCTTAATCCAATGAAGTTGACAATTCTATTTGACCATTACAGTCATTCAGACATAAACTCAGTAAAAACACTTTGGACATAGAAAATATTATAAATCAGCTAGACTTAACAGACATATATTGAATACTTAATCCAACAATAAATAAATACACTTTTTTCTCAGCTGCTCATGGAAACTTTTCTGAAATAGACCATAATTTAGGACACAAAGCAACTCTAACAATTACAATAAGAAAATTCCTTGTGTATTATCTGATTATAATGGAATAAAATTAGAAACCAATAAAAAAAAGTCTACTGTGTAAAAAATATGGACATTAAACAATATACTTTTGGTTAATAAATAGGGGATAGAATAAATAATGGGAGACATGTAAAAATTCTTATATGAACAAGAACAGTAATACAACATAGCAGAACCTCTGTGAAATAATGAATGTAATTTGAAGAGTAAATCTTATAGCTATGAGTGCCTACATAAAAAAATCAGAAGGATCCCAAGTAAATAACCTATCAATGAATCTTCAAGCCTTTGAAAAATAAGAAAAAAACAATTCCAAAACCAGAAAAAAGAAGGAAATAATTAAGATTAGAACTGATACCAATAAAATTGATTATCAAAAAATACAAAAGATCAATAAAATTAAGAATTGGTTTTTTGAAAAGATAAACAAGATTGATAAGCTCTTAGCCAAACTAACTAAAAGAAAAAGAGAGAAAACCCATATCAATAAATTTAGAGAAGAAAAAGTAGAAATCACAACAGACTTAATAGAAATCCAGAAAATCCTTAGGGACTACTTTGAAAACTTAAACTGCAATAAACTGGAAAATCCAGGGAAAAAAAATTATACATTTCCAGACAAATACAACTTGCCAAAGTTCAATCAAGAGAACAAAGAAAATATAAATGGACCAATAACTGGCAATAGATAGAAACAGTAATTAAAAAAAACTTTCCAACAAAGAAAAGCCCTGAATCAGATGGATTCTCAGCTGAATTCTACTGGACATTTAAACAGGACTACAGTCATTGCTCCTAGAATTATTCTGTGAAATAGAAAGGGATAGAATACTTACAAATTCATTCTATAAAGCCAGTTTCACTCTCATACCAAAATCTCAGATCAAGGAAAGAAAAATATAGACCAAGATTTCTGATAAACTTATGTTATGGTTTGGATATTAGGTGTCCCCCAAAAGCTCACATGTGAAACAATGCAGGAAAGTTTAGAGGTAAAATGATTGGTTTATAAGAGACTTAACCTAATCAGTGCATTAATTTCCTGACAGGGATTAACTGGATGTTAGCTGTAGGCAAATAGGTTATGACCAGAGAAGGTGGGTCATTGGGGGTAATATGCTTTTTGTATACATTTTTTCTTGGTGAGCAGAGATTTCATGCTCTGCTTCATGATGACCCTGTCCTTAGCTGCTTTCCTCCACTGTAGTTTTCCTCCATAATATTCTGCCACACTGTGGGCCCAGAGCAATGGAGCTAGTCATCTAAGGACTGAGGCCTCTGAAACTGTGAAACTTTATCTCCTTTAAAATTGTTTTTTCAGGTCTTTTTGTCATGGTAGTGAAAAAGCTGATTAAAACAACTTATATGCAAATATTCTCAGTAAATTATTAGCAAATCATATTCAACAACATAGTAAGAAGATTGTATATCATGACCAGGTTGACTTTATCACAGAGATGCAAATATGATTTAACATACACAAATTAATAAATGTAATTCACCACATAAATAGAATGAAGGACCAAAATCACAGTAGATGCATAGAAATCCTTTGAGAAAATTCAGCACCCATTTATTGTAAAAAATTAGAAAAAACAGTAAAGTACAGATAGAAGTAAGTTACCCCCTCAACATCATAATGGCTATATAAAACAAATCCAAAGTCAACCTCCTAGTAAATGGGAAAACTCTGAATGCATTTCTCTTTGCATTGTCTCCAGAACAAGACAATGGTGTCTACTCTCATCATTCCTATTCACCATAGTACTAAATATTCTAAATAGAGCAATTGGCAAGAGAAAGAAATAAAATAGATAAAAATCAGAAAGAAGTCAAATTATCACAGCTGCAGATATGATCCTAACTTTGAAGTGCCAAAACCTCCACCAGAAGACTTGTAGAGCTAATGAATTCAACAAAGTAGCAGATTACAAAATCAATATACAAAAGTCAATAACTTTCCTAAACATTGATAATGAATCTGCTGAGAAAGAAATCAGAAAAACAATTCCATTACAAATAGCATTAAATAAAATCAAATATCTAGGAATAAATCTAATGAAGGTGGTGAAAGACCTCTGCAATGAAAATAGAACATTGAAGAAAGAAATTGAAGAAGACACAAGATGGAAAGATTTCCCATGTTCATGAATAAGCAGAATTAATATTATAAAAATGACCAAATTAGTAAAAGAAATACACAGATTCAATGAAATCTTCATCAAAATATAGATGACATTCTTCTCAGAACTCGAAAACAACAGTCCTAAAATTCATTTGGAAGGATAAATGATCCAGAATAGCCAAAACAATTCTAATTCAATAAAGCAATGCTGGAGGCATTAAAATATCTGACTTCAAATTATACTATAGAGCTACAGTAATAAAAATTGCATGTTACTAGCATAAAAACAGATACATAGACCAATGGTACAAAATAAAAGACAAGAAAAACAAACTCACAGAGATACAAGCATCTCATCCTTGATAAATGTGCCAAAAACATAAGGTAGACATAAGACAGTCTTTTTAATAAACGGTGTTGGAAAACTGGTTATACATATGTAGAAGAGTGAAAGTAGACTCTTATCTCTTGCCCTACACAAACAAAAGTCAACTAAAAATGGATCAGCCTGGCGCAGTGGTGCACGCCTGAAATCCCAGCACTTTGGGAGACTGAGACAGGAGAATTGCAAGTTCAAAGCCAGCCTCAGCAGGCAAGGTGCTAACAACTCAGTGAGATCCTGTCTCTACATAAAACACAAAATAGGGCTGGGGATGTGGCTCAGTGGTTGAGTACCCCTGAGTTCAATCCACAGTACCAAAAAATAAAAAAGTGATCAAAGACTAATTCCTTCAGAGCAGAAACTGCAACAACTAGAAGAAAATGTAGTATCAATACTCCAACATATAGGAACATGCAATGACTTTCTCAATAGGTCACCTAAAGCTCAGGAAATAATGCTACGTTAATAAATGGATAGCAGCAAATTCAAAAGCTTTTGCACAGCAAAGGAAACGATTAAGAACATGAAGAAATAACATATAGAATGGGAGAAAATCTTTGCTAGTTACTCTTCTGACAGAGGATTAATGTCCAGAATATATAAAGAACTCAAGAAATCTTACACAAACAATAAATTAATTAATATATGGGAAATGAAATAGACATTATTCAAAAGAAGAAGTACAAATGGCCAACAATTATATGAAAAAATGTTCAATATCATTTGCAATTATGAAAATGCAAATCAAAACTACACTGATATTTCATCTCACTCAAATTAGAATATCACCCATTGAGAATATAAACAATTCAAATGCTGGAGAGGATGTGGATAAAAAAGGAATACTTTTACACTGTTGTTGGAATTGTAAATTACTACAACCCTTACTAAAATCAGTACAGTTTCCTCAAAAGACAAAGAGTGGAACCACCACATGACCCAGCACACCAATCCTCAGGATTTATCCTAAAAAATTAGTCACCATACTATATTGGTATATGCATACCCATGTTGTTAGGATCACAATTCACAATAGCCAAAATATGGAACCAGCCTACATGTCCATTAATGGATAAATGGACAACAAAAATGTGGTATGAATATGCAATTATGTTTTATTTGGCCATAAATAATGAAATTATGCTGTTTGCAAGAAAATGGATGGAACTTGAGATCATGTTAAGCAAAATAAACCAAACTTATGTGGAAACTGGAGAGGAAAAAGGAAAAGAAAGGTGTTCTGTAGAATCTTGTGAAAATCAGGGTAGATCCATAGAGTAGAGGAAAGGGACCAGGGGAAGGAAAAGAGTGGGCAAGGTAGAATTACTAGTAATACTGGCCAAATAATATTGCTATATTGTGTACATATGTAAATATATAACAAATCTCAGTATTATGGTACAACTATTATGCACCAATAAAAACAATATGAGGAAAAACAATATGTGAATGTAAAATTTTTTGCCAGGACTCAGAAATACCTAATGTGCCTCAGACATCCTTAGTTACTCAAGAGGACTGATAAGAATCTTATGGATGCTATACCATAATATCCTGTCTTCTAACCTATGACAGAGAGAGTTCTATCTCAAAAAGCTGATTATGCTTTTGGTATCATGGAATTAATTCCAGTGGTTTCATAGGAAACCCACAAAGTTTTTAAGGGAGTACCATTAATAGAAGAATTGTCTGCATGGACTGAAAGGAGAAGATAATTAAAAATTAACAAAGTGTGAATCCCAGCTTAATATGGTAACAGGTTGAGACAGATAGCTTAGGTGAAAAATCTAGATCATTTTTTGGACAAGAATATTGACTCAGAGCTTATATCCCTAAGAGTAAAGTTAAGAGCTTCAAAGAATTACTACCAAGTAAGAGAACTGGGCCCTAACGAAGGACCTCAAAACACTGCCTTAGCTAAATATTTCAGAATTACTATGAAAGACTGACTGCTAGCTCTCTTTATGTGTCTCTCTGTAAAGATATATATCAGATATATAGATATAATCTATAATATTTGCATCCTTAGAGATTTGAGTAATAAGCACAGGCAAATTAATTTACCTCTCTTAACCTCGCTTATCTCATTTGAAATTTAAGACAGTTCTGGATTAGTGATTAGCAAGCACCAATCCATCATGCATAGTTTGCATATGTTTTGAGCAACTGAACAATATGATCTGAAATCTCACTTCAGTTTTGAAGATTAGAAAGTAAAAATGCTAGGGAGGATGTGGATAAAAGGAACTCTTAGACACATTGGTGGGAATGTAAATTAGTATAGCCATTCTGGAGAACAGTCTGGAAGTTCCTCAAAAACTGAAAATAGCACTACCATATGATCCAGTTATCCTACTCTTATATGTCCACAGGAAATGAAGTTGGCATACAAAAGGGATATTGCATGCCGATGTTTATTGCAGCACTATTCACAATGGCTAAGATATGGAAACAGCCTAGGTGCTCATAAACAGATAAATAGATAAAGAAGGTATGGTACACATATACAATACTCTCATTTTCAGTAAAATGGATGGAACTGGCAGACATGATGTCAGATGAAATAAGCCTGACACAGTAAAACAAGTATTGCAATTCAAAAAAAGAAGTCAACCAAAAAATAGAATAGTTATTAATGCTTGGCAGGGGCAGGAAGCAAGGGTCAGGATTGAGGCAGGAAGAAAGTGGTTGGATATGATCAATACACACTGTATTCACACATGAAAATATCACACTAAATCTCATTGATATGTATAATTACTATGTGTTAATAAAACATTCATAACAAAAAATGGAGAAAGAGGAAAGGACAGGGTCTTCCAATCCCCTTTAAGGGCACACACGCAATGACCTAGGGATCTCCTACTAGGATTCACCTCCTAAAGTTTACACCACCTCCCGATAGCACCATGTTGGGGACCAATCCTTTAACATATGAGTCTTTGGGGGACATTTAAGATCAAACTATACTATCCACTTTTCTTTATATTTCAAGCTCAATAATTAGTGTGCTATAATAGTAAAGTATTTTAGGAACATTAATTTATGTTTTCACTAAAGAACACCAAGACATAGCATTTCATTTGCTATGTGCTTTTGATGTTCACTCACTGTTTCTTTCAAGGGTTGGCAAGATGTATGGAACTATTTAATCCAGTTCTATACCAAAATTTGGTGTTTTCCTATCTCCTTTTCCTAGCCAGTAGATACATTTGTTTGTATTAAAGGAGATGTACCCTTGTACTTTCCTCTTCAATGGACACATAAGTCAATAACAATAGTGTCTGAATTTTAACACATCTAATTTCCTGCTGGTATGCTAGTTTCTATTACTACCTTCACAAAGCAATTTAAATCAAAGCACGTGGTTTCACTTTGCTCAAAACCAAGAGATGAATTTCTGAGTTACCATGTTGAGTATTTACTGACTACAGAATACAATCAATTATTTTTTAATAAAATAACTTTAGTTAATAACAAAAAGACAACATCTCTCTCATAAAGGACATAACAAAAGCACAGGACATCTTACCATATTTTAACTGCTTTTTTCCAAAGAGACCAATAATATTTTAATATTTAAAGTTTGTGGGCTGTTACAGGTAGCTGACCTAGGATCCTTTGCATATACCTATGCACATAGAAGGCCAACAAAATCCACAAAATCACATGCAAAGCAGCAAGATTAAGAAAGAAGAAAAAATGTTAGATGGAGTACAGAATGTATAGAAGATAAAAGGCATCAAAAAGAGGGAGGGGTCAAATATAAGGTCCTATGCTAAGAAAATCTCAGTAGTCTAAAGAGAAGAGAAACACATTGTGCTCTTAAATTTCAACACTTTAATACTGAACAGAAAACAAAAGAATTTGTCTGATTTGTATTGGCTTAATTATTTGTTATATTATTTTTAACAACAGGAAAACAAGTATCTCTATTCTCTTTTAAGTAATTTTGTTGTGCACTTGAATATGTGACTTCCATTGGATTTCAGGGGGAATAAAAAACCTTCTAAATTGAGCTTGACCAGATTACATCTCTGAATAAAAGGCCTAGTAATAACCAAGAGGAAAAAAGAAACATAGTGGATAATGGGTCTTAAACAAAACTGTAAGGAACATTTTATCTTTGGATATTGCAAAATACACAATTTGAGACAGCCATGCACACTAAATAATAAGCTGATTATTTTTAATCTATTACCTTTACAATAGAAAAAGAAAAGCACGCAAAATTAAATTTAGAACAAGTTAGAATAGCTGAAAACATTATTTGCTTTACCAAGTTATTTTAACATACAATTTTCAAAGTGCCATTGTGTATGTAAACATTAAATCAATGAAATAAAGGCATTAGGCAAAGGGATGAACACTGAATGAGCAGCGTCAAGCACTGTCCCTTAAAGGGATGGCTTTGCTGTTATTTACACATTACCTCACATACTCTCCAGTAATGGCTTCCAGTAAAGTAATGTTTTCTCCTCCATAAAGGCAGCATGATACAAAGAGTCAAGTTGAATTAAATTATACTGGCAGCACACAGGTACAGCCAGTAACCACCTACTCTTCCCTGTGCATTTGTATTAAATATCAATTGAGATTTCATCTATATTTTATTCATGGTCACAAAACCTATAGTAAAAGAATAACTACTTTGGGTTCATAGACTGAACCATATAAAAAGACGAGTGTTTTCAATAAAGGTCTTTAAAAACATGTAGCGCAATAATAATAATGTAAGCTTTATACTCAGATCAGATTACTGCAGTTGCCACTGAGCAGATAACTAATTTGGAGAACGTTCTCCCTTCAGATCTATATATGAAAACTCAAGGTTGTCAAATGTGTTGCTGACCTGCTGAGACAGTCTACATTTAATGCCTGGAAAATGCCTTGTTATGATATTGCAAGGTAAATGGTAGTTATTTTATGGAAAGTTCTTATGATTGTTACTCTTGTGTATCAAGATATTGAGGCAGACATTATACCAATTCAAATATTTATGTAGCTAAAATAGTCACCTATATTTAGACTGTTAAAGTTCTATCTTTGAAATAGAGACAAAATAAATGTGTATTTTAAAAAGACTTATTTTTCACTTGAATTTTAGAATTAGCATACCTAAAAAGAAGTTTTATGCACTTCTGAAGAAGTTTGTGGAAATGGAAAGGATTTTCAAAAGGTATTGTGATTCATTGGAAGTTGAAATTTAAGGGAAATTAAACATGACACTTAGGTTAAGATATTTAAATTTCACCTCTAAGTCTGTTTCCCAGCATTGTCTTTGAATCTATAGTCAGAATTCATAAGTGAATTTGGGATTTCTCTTGTTTTACATAATTCATGAGACTAATGAATTAGTACAAGGCATAAGTATGAACCCTGCTCATCTGCTAACTAATTTTTAGATATTGGAAAGGGTACTTTATCTCTGTGAGTCTCATTTTCTCACTTTTGCCAAAATTAAGTAATGGTAATTTCTAGTTTTTAGTGGTTATGAGGATTAAGTGAAATACTGTTTATACAGTGCCTAACCTACAGTGAGGGACTGGGAAAAGTGAGCCCCCTTCTCTTCTTTGTAACCAAGGAAAGAATATTTATGAACTCATGAGACTAGGAAACCCTAACTCTCAAACCTAAAGAAACACTGAAACTCTTATTTCTATTAAAATGATTCCATATGGTTGTATAGAAAAAAAATAATAAAGATAAAATTATTTAATGATTCAAATAGTAGTACTTGAGTAGGTCTTGGAATCAAATTTTGGGATAGGACTAAATCCCAATTTGTACAACTGCTTAAAGTTATTTAATATCCAGTATTCCTGAAACTAAGGAAAGACAACCTGTTTCCTTTTAAAATTTCAGCAATTATACAAAAGACAAGAAGGTGAAGGTTATAAGAAGACAACCTACTTTTACTTGAATTATAAATAAAGATTTCTGTTTTTGAGAAACACTCTTGGCTTTAGAAAAATCGTTTCTTTTCTTTTTTTCTGATTCTGTGTTGAATGCGTCTAATGACAGCAAGATAGAGCTTTTCCCTGGCCTTCTCACTTCTTCTACAGACCATTGGTGTAAAGCTTAGTTCATTTTGGGTTTCCTTTCCTTCTCAAGGGAACGTTGGCACTCCTAGGATGGGATAACCAACAAAGGCAATCTAAGGACTAATCTAAGAACTTGAAAAGTAATTTATACTTTCAAATATATCTGGTATAAAAAAGGAACGCTCTAGCAGTTAGGAAAAAAAAATGAAGAGGAGGTCTGAGTATGCTATCTGCTGTGTGTACTTCAAAAGGTATTTCTGATTTCCAGCTGAAGAGTGCACTTAGCTGGCAGGGAATGAATTATCGTTTGCTACTATTCTAGAGATGTAATGAAAATTAAACCAGAAATTATCAACAACAACAAAATCACGTGAATATCTGAACTGGGAAAAAAAGAGAGAAAAAGATACACCTGTGTGCTGAGGGTATTTTGGAAACTGCAGTGGAAGAGATGGTAGAACTTGGTACTGTGGTGTCTCTTCAGTGTATTCAATTGAATGGGCAAAGGTTATAGAGGCTGTGGTTGGGGTTGTCATACCATCAATGTGAGATGAAATCAGATGAGATGTGGTGCTAGAAACCTCATTGTATCTTTTTTTTTTAACTTTCTTTTTAGATACACATGACAGAAGAATGTATTTTGACATATCATACATACATGGGAGTATAACTTCCCATGTCTGTGATTGTACATGATGTGGAGTTTCACTGGTCATGTATTCATATATGAACATAGGAAAGTTATGTCCAATTCATTCTATCTTTCCTATTCCCATCCCCCCTCCCTTTCTTTCACTCCCCTGTGTCTAATCCGATGAACTTCTATTCTCCCACTCCCCTATTGTGTATCAGCATCCACATATCAGACAGAATACTGGGCCTTTGATATTTTGGGGATTAGCTTATTTCACTTAACATGATAATCTCCAGTACCATTCATTTAATGGCAAATGTCATAATTTAATTTTTCTTTATAGTTGAGTAATAGTCCATTGTGTGTATATACCTACAGCATATTCTTTATCCATTATTCACCTGTTGAAGGGCACCTAGTTTGGTTCTGTAACTTAGCTATTGTGAATTGAGCTGCTATAATCATCGATGTGGCTCTGTTACTATATGTTGATTTTAAGTGCTTTGGGTATATACCAACGCATGGGATAACTGAGTCAAATGGTGGTTCCATTCCAAGTTTTCTGAGGAATCTCTGTACTGCTTTCCACAGTGGTTGCACCAATTTGTAGTCTCACCAGCAATGCATGAGTGTAGCTTTCACCCCACATCCTCTTTATTGTATCTCCTATGAAAAACTTTGACTTTTGGTCCAAAAAGGAATGAAAAACTTTCCTTCTGCTCAATGCAATAGTTGAGTGGGCAAAAGTCATACTAGATAAATCAAGACCTCAAGCCTATACCACATTGGTAGAATTGCTTATATGAATGATAAAGCTCAAGTTGAAAGATTAGCTTAAACATATGAACATCAGTTCTGGGCTTCTGAACTCCCACACCTCTTTTTGCTCTGGCAATAAAATGCTGTGCGTGCATAATTCCATGGCTTAATGCACAAGACACATAGAACACAGGGGAAAATTTCCTACTGAGGATAGTTCACAATGGCAAAGAGGAAGAGAAGGAACATAGCACGGAAAGGAGAGGAAGGAGAGATTAAAAGGGGAAAAAAGGAGTGGGGAGAAGAAGGAAAGGATTTGTTATAATCAAAGTAAGGTGGAAATATAGGAAGATTAGCACTAAAAGAACTAAAGATCATATAGAAAGATGAAAGAATATTGTAAAATCACTAACTTAAATAAATTAGAGGATAAAGGGGAAAGTTGAAAGCATAATGAAAAAAGATACAAATTGAGAGGGAAAACAAGCAAATTAAAAATAATTGAACTTCTAAAAAAGCAACTGATTAGATCTGAGAAAAATTTTGTATAGCAAAAAATTATGTAGTTGAAATCACAGAAAGCAGGTCAAAGATGCAAAATGTTTAAGAGCCATGGAGAATGGAATGAGAAGCCAAAAATATTCAGCTGGAATTTTAGAAAGAGAAAAAATAGAGAAGAAAACTATCTTTAAGAAATAAAGATATAATGACAAAAAATCTTCCAGAATTGAAGAAAAACAAGTTTTTATTTGCAATAGGACAATCTTAGCAGGGTAAGTAAAAACAGATCTACACTCATGTCTATCATTATTAAACTTGCCATATCAAACACAAAGTGAAAAATCTAAATATTAGCCATTGGAAAAAAGGGTTTGATAGCAGATTTTTCATTAGCAACTGGTTCTTTCCCCAGTTGTCTCTAGCTTATTAAATGGTAACTCCATTTCTTAAGCTGTTCAGGTCCAAAATCTCTGGGTCATATTTCATTTTTCTAGGTCCTTCCTATACATAGCCAAGCAGAGTCTGCTTATCCCTACTTTCTAGATGTGTCTTGAATCTGAAAACTTCTGATCACCTTCAATGCCTTCTCTCTAACCAAGACCTCACTGTATTTTATCTGGAGGATGGAAATAACCTTCCAGCTTATTTCCCACCACCCTGCTCCTGCAATTACATCACATCACATCCCCATTTGCTTCCATCTCATTTAGAATAAAATCCAATTTCTTTTCCACAGACTACCAAGCTCTCCCTGATATCACACTTCTATCTCTGACTACTCATATCTCCTTCTTGATTAATCACTTTTAGGCATATATTAGAAAGTTATTCATACCCCTTTGCCATTGTTCTGGTTGTTCTCCCTGACTGGATATTATGTGATACTATCTGCTCACATTATTACATAATTTGCTCTTGTTGAATTCAGATTTATTCTCTACTATCTCTTCAGAAAAGCCTTCACCGAACGCCTTCTGTAATCCTTCTTTATAATTCTTTTTTTGTGTGTGTGTGTGGTATACACAATGGAGTTTTATTTAGGCATACAGAAGTATGAAATTATGTAATTTTCAGGAAAATGGAAGAAACTTGAGAACATTAGTTAAGTTTGGCTTATTTCAGCCAAACTCAGAAAGTCAAGGATCATATTTTTTCTTTCACATGTAAAAACTAGAGAGGAAAATAAAAAAGACATGGGATCTCGTGAAAATCAAAAGGAGGTCAGTAGGTTATAATTCTTTTTAACATTTAACATGATGTAACATTATCTGTCTGTTTATCTGTTTGCCTAACTCCAACTAGAAAATAGATTCCATGAGGATGTAAATGACACCGCACTTCTTACCCCAAATACCGCCAGGCACATATAGCTCTTCAATAAAATATTTTTGGAAGAGCTAGAAGTGTAGCTCAGAGGTACAATGCATGCACAAGGCCATGGGTTTGATCCCCAGAAACAAACAAAAAATAATAATTCCCTCTAAAATATTTGTTGAGTAAATTTGTTTCTAATAGAGATTTTATATTGTTCTACTGTTTTTACACATGGAATACTTATAAAAGTGGGCCCGGTATTAGGGCACAAAGGAAGTCCAACCAATAAACAACAATAGATCCCATATTCGTTACAAAGAAACAATGTAGATGCCCACCTAAACCTTTACATTATCAAAAAAAAAGTTTCCCTCATCAGACAAATATTTTCTCTGTCCATCAGAATCTATTACAAGCTGAGATAGGAGGATCCCAAGATTGAAATTAGCCTCAGCAATTTAGCAAAGTCCTAAGTAACTTAGTGAGACTCTGTCTCAAAATAAAAAATAAAAAGGGCTGGAGATGTAGCTCAGTGGTAAAACATCCTTGGGTTCAATCCCCAGTACTAAAAAAAATATTATATATATAAAATTGTATATATAAATTTGTGTGTGTGTATATATATGTGTGTATGTGTGTGTGTGTGTGTGTATTTTTTTACTGCCAAAAAAGAAAGGCTCACTCAGTATGTCATTCATTTCAGAAACAATTATTCTTTACTTTATTCTTATATCTACTTTAATCTTATATCTACTATTTGCCAGGCTCCTGACTCAGAACCAAAGATAGTTTTAAAAGAAAGTATTTGTCTAATGCAACAAATGAATATGGGAAATTTAAACAATATATATCACAGAGGTCAAGTGTATTGTTGTAAAATTTGTAATGCAGAAGACCAGATTGAAGTGAGTGGCCTTTGAGTGAGGACTTAATTGCTGAATAACACTTAATGGCTATAGATTGGTAAGGGAAAGAAGGAATCTCCAAATTGCAAGCTTAGTAAATATGAATCAATGGAATCATAGAATTTTACAACGTGTTTTGTCTAACACATATTCCTACATTATGATTACTACAGAGTCATGTTATATGACGCATTCTTGCCTATACATCCATAGCAAAAAGAAAATGCAGAGTCTCGTATGATTTACTAATTTCCAACCCATTAGAAAAGCTAGAGTGTAAGAACTCTTAGCTTAAATAATTTTCTTCCATCATTGAGAATAAAGAAATCTCTATTTTCCATCATTGAGAATAAAGAAATCTCTATTTTCACCCCGGAATGGGAGGTCACTAAGTGAGATAATGTTCTGCAATTACCGAACTATGCAGGATGTGCTGAATAATATATTTATGTGCAATTTGCACAACTCCTTAATTAGTTTTAAATATCAAGCTTATCCTCACTGACATCTAAGCTGGAATATTATCCAATTCAAGCCAAGTATGTGGCTTTAAATTTGCTTTGCAAATGGTATGTTCTTCAGGGTTACTTAGGCAGCAATATTTTGATCTCAGTTGCTACATGATCTGTCTTAAGAGTTCTGACCAGATAATTCTATTTTGCCCCAGATATAGAATAAAAATTTCTAAGCAGATCTGTTGTGAAAATAATTCCAGAACGTTGCATTTATCTGACTTTCAAAATTTTTAAATATCATTTCTGACTTATGGTGGCAGGTCAAATAAATATGTGTAATGTAGCTTCCACCAGGGGTGGAGGGACACATGTAAGTTATCTCAAAGAGATTTCATGGAAAAAGCAAAAATTCACAAGAATGAGATAAAGAACAGATGAGACTGTGGCATATGCATGACCAATGCATATGACAGCAACTAGGATGAAGGCCACTGGGAGATAAAATCCAGCTCTTCATTCTGCGTTCTCCAAGTGAGACTTGCGTACTCCTGGTTCACACGAATATAACTGGCTTAGAAAATCCAAGAAGGCCAAAATTAAAGCTGGCAATAGGGAAAGCAAAGATGTAGTACAACTTGTATTTCAAGAAATATAGGTAGAGCAACAAGGGTGAAATAAGTAAAGGCTCTGGGGATAATGAGCACAAAGAAGCTGGATCCCTGTCCTCCAACATGCCTCTGGGGAATTGTCCCATAGGCCCAGAAGTCTGGAGGTTTGGTCTCTGGAACAGATGAAAAATGTCTCTGTATGGGAGATTTGGGACAATTTGGGAAAGGAAAGTAGAGGATTAGGTGACCATTGACTTTTCAAATACTGAATGCAGAACCAGCCCTTCTCCTTCAGGGATTCCAGAATTCTGCAACTCACAACTCCTAGCAATCCCACTCTCTCAAGATGTTGACCTGAGGGGTTCCTCAAAAATGATTCACTCAGATAAACCTTGAGAGAAACCAAATTTCACAGAGATTGTAATCAACTTTTTGTTTCCTACTTTTTTTTTTTTTTTTTGATACTGGCAATTGAACCCAGGTGCTTGCCCACAGAGCCACATCCCCACACCGTTTTTATTTTTAATTTAGAGACAGGGTCTCCCTAAGTTGCTTAGGGCCTTGCTAAATTGCTGAGGCTGGCTTTGAACTTGTGATCCTCCTGCCTCAGCCTCCTGAGCTACTGGGATTACAGGATTGTATTACCACACCCGGCTGTCTCCTACTTTTATCCATGGGAAGCATGCCAAATTTTAACTGACGTCTGAGAGAGATATTTTCAATATGGATTATAGTGATACATGCGATCAAAAAGGTAGAAAAATCCAACTAGAAGAAATAGAGATTATTCAGGACAAAGAAATATTGATATCATTAATATCTGCAGAGATAACAGAAGATACTGCTTAAATTGTTTTAATATAAACAAAATAGACAAATAAGAATTCTTGGGAATTAAAAAATATGCCAATGGAAATGAAAAGTCAATAGAAAGTGGATGGTATGTAGATGAAATTGAGGAAATGTTCTTGGAAAACACAATGAAAAGAAAATAAATGATAAATAAAAAAGTAAGAAAACTAGAAGATTAGTCTAGGTGGTCCAACATCCAACAGCCGTCTCTTATCCTCTTTCCTATCTCTATTCCTATTTTATTGTCAGTATGGAAGAATATACATTCTCATTTGAAAACTCTTTGAAAGACATGTTACTTTGGATACAACAAAGTTGGAAGAGCATCAGTTCAATGACTTTTTCATCAAGGTAAAGGTTATTCTTCTACTTGCAGACTGAATTATTTTCAGGCACAACACGCACCTACAGGACAAAATCATCCACAAGACAAATCACCACCCAATCCATGCATAAAGCTCTTTCTTCCATGATTAGGTCTTCTCTTCTAGAGACCAGGATCCTATCTCCGTGATTCATTGCCATGCCTGCACATGAGTCTGCATCTGTTTCCACACAGTGAACTCTTAATAAAATTTGATAGAATAAATATTAAGTAAACATTTATCCAGTAAAATGGATATGTTTTCTTTGATATGTATATATATATGTATGTGTATATAATTATATAATTGTAGGTGACTCAATAGCAGCTGCAGTTACTGAAGTAATTATGGCTTCCCTCATTCAATGTCTCTGATGAGATTGTGGCAATATAGTAGCAAAAAGGAACATACAAACATCAAACAGCTTTGCAGAACTTGATTCTACTATTTTTGCAACTGTCAAATTGCTCTATGATAAATGTATTCATCACTGAACAGCATAGAAATGCCCCCACTAATCAATCTCTTATGACCATGTCAGTGATGAGAGCCAGATGCTTTGGTGATTAGTTACTGTGTACTAAACTTATTCATAGGAATCAAGAGGTCTATCACAAAAGCTTATTTTGGCACCAAGAATGAAGTATTATTGAACTATGGCATTTCTAGAAGTGGCAGTAATTCATCCTCAATGAAGTGGCACCTGCTCTGGAGATAGTTTTTCCCTCCTACTTCCAGTGACTCTAAAAGCACCAACACATGGGGCTTACAAAATGTTTTATTCATTAGTTTGAGATCCCACATTACATTGCTTCACACCAAGAGACACATTTCATGGTAAAGGTGAAACATGGGTCACATGACCAAAGGCCCTCCTACTGGTAGTACTATCTAGTGTCATCTGCCTAATTAAGGGATGAAAATATTACTAAGTATCAAATAAGCCATCAGATGCAAAGTTGAGACCCTGAATGAAGCTTTCTTCTAGCATGAGATGCATGCACTGGATCAATACCAGTACCTGGCACTGTGTCTCTAATAGTGAGGTACATGGGCCCAGTAAACAAGGGATGCAAGCAAGACTGACCCTTCTCAGCATCACTGACGCTGCAGAACTTGCAGACTTTTGTTCTCATCTGTGAAATCTTGGGCTTATGGGGTTGATAATCCCTGTACCCAGGGGAGATACTTCTACCAGGCAAGAGAATAAGTACTGCACTGAGCCTAAAGCTACACTGATGAACAGGCAGGCTGAAAATAAAAGTGACTGTATTGGCAAGGATGATGCTCCTTGACTCTGAGAAACTAAGGAGTTTCCAGGAATGTAATAGGGTCGAAAGCTTACTTTAAGTTACTTTATGTTTCCATGAGCAATGATAACAATAAATGACTGATTATGACATCTATGACTCAAGAAGAATAAGGCAACTGAGGGCTTCAACTTCTTAGTAATGTCAATCTGGTCATGCTCCAGGCAAGGAATCTAGACACATTAAAGTACTTGAAAGTACAATACAGAGAGATGATGGATATTAATTATAACATTGGAACCAGTTGCAGTAGAGGGATCTGTAGCTATTTAACTTTTCTGAGTTAATTCATTTATGGAGATTACAGCAGCCACCAACTTAAAGATGCATTCTGCACTTAACGGAAGCCATGAGCAGATAATAAAGGTGTGAGTTGTGGACTGTTATCAGATAGCTCTTGTTTGTCACATCAAAATCCCTCAACTCAGTGTTTTATTCCAGCAGTTTATAAAATGATTGAATGTGAGGAAGTGTAAGTTCATGCATTTCTCCTCAGCTTCACTATTAAGTGCTTATCTGTGGACTTGGGGCTTTTCTGCCACAGCACATGAGATGTGTACAAGAACTTGCCCAACCATTCTGATATAACCAGAAATCAGAAAAGGCAAGGGAATTTTTACTCTATGAGGACTGAGATGTCACCACACAGGGAGCACGACATGTTCACAGACACTGGGCAATTAGGAGCTAGTGTGCAAGAGGAAAAATATCTGCAAATACATCATCAATAGACCAGTGCACAAGTAGAAAGATAACCTTTAGATCTATTATCAAAACTAAGAAGCTGGAAGGCAAATTAAAGCACTGCTAATGTCCTTTTATACATTTACTCTTTGGGATAAATTACTTTTTATTCCCTATGTTAGCAGTTACATATTATTTTCCATACTTTTCATGATCATTTTTTCTTTTGTTATGATTTGGATGTGGGATGTCCCCCAAAAGCTCATGTGTATGTGAAACAATGCAAGATTTAGAGGTGAAATTGTTAATCCAATTGATGAATTAATCCCCTAATAGGGATTTACTGGGTGGTAACTGAAGGCAGGTAGGGTGTGGCCAGAGGAGGTAGGTCATTGGGAGTGCCTTTGGGATACGTATTTTGTCTGGTGAGAGGATAGCGCTCCCTCCCTTTCTCTCTCTCTCTCTCTCTCTCTCTCTCTCTCTCTCTCTCTATCTCAATCTCTCTCCCTCCCCCTCCTACTCTCTCCTTCCTGGCGCCATGTTCCCAGTTGCTTTCCTCTGCCACACTCTTCTGCCATGATTTTCTGCCTCATCCCAGGCTCTGAGGAATGGGGTTGGCTATCTATGGCCTGAGACCTTTGAAACTGTGACTCCCAAGTAAACTTCTCTAAAAATCATTCTTGTCAGCTCTTTATTCCCAGCAACAAAAAAGCTGACTAAACACCTTCATTGAAGCTTATTAAAAAACAACAAACACCTACCTATATATGTGAATAAGATGACAGTGTTTTCCACCAAAATTCTTTTCCCTAGTGACATCTCTCCCATGATATGAAACTTTAGAATACTGTAAGTGTCCCTACTTTCCCCCTTCTTACTTCTACTTCTTTTCTTTATCTCTTGGAGAAATCTTTGGAATTATCTTCCTCTTTCTCCCCATGAACCTAACTCAACTTTTAAATTTTAATGAAATAATTTCACCTTTTCAATTCCAAACTATTATTTGAATTTCCTCCCACAATTTTTCTCCTTTATTTTCAGAACCTTTAGTTAGGTCTCTTCCTGTCATTTCCCAGGCATCAGTCATCATTTTGGTTATCATACAATCAGATGTAACTTGATGCTTTGTGGCTCTCACCTGTTTCCTCTATCAGCTTTTTTTTTTTTTTTTTTTTTTTTTTTTTTTTTTTTTTTTTTTTTTTTTTTTTTTTTTTTTTTTTTTTTTTGTCTTTTATCATCTTGATAATTCTAATTTGTTTGCTCTCTTGGGAAATAACTTTTCCATTTCCTCAGATTAGTTAAACAGTGATATATTTTATAAAAATGTATAAATAAATAACATAGGTTTGGGGGGTTATCTTCCTTTTCCCCCAAGAGTCTATAGATGAAATTGCAATGTTAGAAATGTTTAGGGAGTTAAAAAAATACCAATGATTGATCTCACACCCAGAAGATTCTAATTTAACTCATCTATAGTGGAACCTTGCATAAATAATTCTAACGCTCCCCAGGTGTTAGTGAGATTTCTGTCAGAAAATACCTGAGAAAATCAATTTATAAGGAGGAAAAACTGATTTTGGCTCATAGTGCCAGAGTCTTCAGTCCATGGTTGGCTGGCTCTGTTGCTTTAGGTCTCTGATGAAGCAGCACATCAGGGTGACAGCACCTGGTAGTGGAGATCTGTTCACCTCAGGCTGATGGAAGGCAGAAAGCAAGGAAGAAGCCAAGGTTCCAATATTATAGGGCCCTCATCCTAATGGTTACACTTCCTCTCAGTTGTGCCACAGGCTAGTGACCAAGCCTTAGCATATGGGCCTTTAGGAGACATTTAAGATCCAGATCATAACACCAGCAATTCTTATCTGCAGCCAGGATTGAGATATTGCAGATGTCATTCTACTGTGATGCTGCTCTGCTATTGACTTATTCTACTATAGTTTAGTGTGACAGATGAAATGCCCAATTCCAGTCTGATATTCATGCTTTTACAATGTATATGTTCTTTCTATATGAAAATTTTAACATTTTATACTTATGCCTGAAATTTGGGATTTTTATCTTACTTTAGGTGTGAGTTTCTTATAAATCCTAATTATAACTTTAAACATCAGTTAATTGGGCTTTCTCAAATTCAAGGAAGTTTTTCTCTTTTATTTATTTAATTAATATATCTTAACCTAATCTCTCCACCCCACCCACCTTTCTGGAACTCTTGAATCTCCCTTTAATGTCATTTAATTATTTACTCTAATTTTCCATCCCTTCACATTTTTCTTTGTGATTTTCCTCCATTCGTCCCATGCTACCAATTCAGTAAACTACAGTATATATATTCTCATCAAACTTAAAGATGGTTGTTAGTCAGCTTTGCATTTTTGTGACAAGGAACAACTTAAAGAAAGAAAAGTGTATTTTGGTTCACAGTTTCAGAGGTCTAGTCCATGGTCAGCCAAGTCCATTGCTCTGGGTCTAAGGTGAGGCAGGACACCACGGAGAAAGAGCATGATGGAGGGGCACTGCTGCATTCATGATGGCCAGGAAGTGGAGAGAGGAAGGGGAAGGGGCTGCAGGGAAGATGAGCCCTGCATGTTCCCAAGGATCCATCTCCTCCAGTCACACTCCACCTACCTACAAGTTACCACTCAGTCCATACAAACTAGGATGGACTGATTAGCTCTCAAAATCTAATCATTTCACCTCCAACTATTCCTGCATTAACACAGAAGATTTTGGGGGACACCTCACATCCAAACCATAATAATGATGTTATTTATGTTCCATAAAGTCATTTCAAGCTGTGCTTGAACATTATTAAATACTTTGTATCATTTAGGTATTTAAATGGCCCTATCAGTTCTTTCTCTCTCTTTTTGTTTTGGTCCCCTTAGATGAGCTGCAATTTTCTGGCTTCTTCTCATTGCAGCTAAAATCCACTACTGAGGAACACTAAATGACAGTCCCATGAAGGGTGGCCTCTTATGATGTGGCCTGACAGTGTAGCAGCTACCACTTTGTCCTCCCTAGTGGCAGAAAGTCTTTCTGTTCCCTAGTACCCACATACTTCCAATCCTCTGGGATAGAAAACTCAGCCTACTTTTCAGCTATTCCTTCATTCAGGAAAAGTTAAAAAATAAATAAATAAGCACACTCAGGTGGGCTTCTTGATCTTTCTACTTTCACTCTCATTAAGCCCTACCACCACCACTACCCTGCCAAAGCAGAATCACTTAAAACGAAGTAGAAGATCTACAACCTTTAGCATTCATCATGGGTTCTCTTACTCTAGTTGCTGCCTTTTTTCCCAACCCTGGGAGTGAGTTAATCTTGTAGCAGATCCACTTGTCGGAGTTCTGAGAGTCAAAGGCTCAGTCTTCAGTTCTCATCTGCCTACTTATTGCAGTGGCAGTTTGGCATGAGAAAGAAACAGAAATTAAAATCAGAGGAAGCCAAGTGCATTCCATCAATATCTTAAGATATCTAAGAAGATCTGCTCATCATGTTTTAAATTTTAAGATATTTGTACTTATTCTATAATTCTCTGCATCAAGTCTCTCAATTAAGGGATTATAGGCCAAATAGTGCCTTCTTATCAATGTCTTGTAATGGCTACAATAAGTAGGAGGCCTTCTAAGCATTAATGTAAGGAGTGTGCCATAGCATACAGAATACAAGTTTATATATATTCATCTCCCTCCAGATAATCAGACATAAGTGTTCTGTGGCATGGCCTATGCACTGATAATGTCTTAAAAGTTTCCCACAGTTCTGATATATACCCAGAGATGGAGAACCATTGATATAGATAAAAAAGGCCCATATTTTAAAATCTTTTACAACCACTGTTTACATCAGTGATTATCAAAGTGTGGCTTGAGAACCATATAAATCAGAACATATGAAGTGCTATTTAAAATGCTAATACCTTGGCCTCACACCAATCTAATGAATCTGAATTCTTGGGTAAAGGCCTTAAAATGGTCATTTTTACTAAATTATTGAGATGATTATTATGTACAACCAATTTTTAAGAATTACAAAATAAGATGTGGTTGAATACAAAGAAGGAGAACATCAACACCAAAAGAACAAGGATGTAGATAGAAGAGAAAGCTTAGAATGGAAACATGAGAGAGGCTAGCTAGATATGTGGACAATTGGAAAAAAAGAGGTGCAGAGTCCCCACGTGGATCACTGTACTAAAAAGTTACAAAAAAAGAGAACACTCTGAATATAAGACAGGTGGTAGAGTTTGTTATTTTTTCCTTCCTTTTATTCTTGGATAAATGCTTTTAGCCTGTCAACAATTTCCATGCACACCTACTGTGATGCTATCAGAAATCATTTGAAAACCCTGTAGTTTTCTCTCATGCTGAAAGAAAATATATAAAGTGATGGCAAGAATTGGAGTTGGGAAATAGGTAAAGGAAAGTTGACCTCCTATGCTCTTTCCAATCTTCAACCCCGTCACCAATCCAAATCTATTTAAATCTCTATCCAAAGGCACCAAGAATATTCCTGCCACTGGAAATTTTCCATAGTTACCCCATTTTCTCTCCTGTATTTGATGGATTCCTTCATCCTTTCAAAGATCTAGTTTGAATGACATCCCATCTTTGAGTTTATTTTTCGAAGCCCCTTCTATAGCTCAGAAGTGATGCTTCTTTCTGCCATATTCCTTTGTTAATAGTCATTTTTTTTTTACTACTCTCAACTGGATATGTGAGAAGGAACCAGGCATTCCCTATGATTGAATCTCAAATACCCATCAGAGGACCTGGAACATAAGATGCTTTGCTAAATAAGTTATGATATGAGTTTAACTCATTGAGTCAATTAAGTATTGAGTCAGCTGTTTCTGTAGTGCCAGTTAATATACCACATGTAGTGCAACCACTTTATCCTAGGCAGGTTGACCTGAATTTTGAGCAGCCAGAAGAAGATATGCAGGTCTGTACAGAGATCTGACATGCCTTTATTTGACGGATGGGCAATCTGTGCAGCAGAAAGTCTGGGCCGGTTTATATAGTAAATTGAAACAAAGCTGGCAATATGCCAAGCATGATATCAGTTTACTGAAGATTGTGCATGTGCTATTGTTTTTGATCTACAGAAAACATTTTAGTCATTCCTTTCCCTACATCCAGGTGAAGAAGACTGTCTCCATTTTCCATCTCCCCCTATCTTCTATTCATTTACTAATTTGTATTGTGAGAAGAAATGGAGAGAGTGGAAGAATCAAGGAAATAAAAGGAGAAGGTGTGTGTTGTCTGAAAGGTTTCTATACATAGTTTTGCCTGCCCAATACCCATTCATGTATTAAACAGCACAGGCTGTTAGACTTGGTAACAAGTGAATCTCAAAAATAGCAAGAGCCTCACAAACCCATTAGTGTTTCTGGTTTGGACTATTTTCTCAACATGGATAGGAGGAGGACTGTGCTCTACATATCAGTCAGGAACCCAGAAATGACAGAAGGTTTTCCATTTCATATAACTATTTCAATCTAAGTTTCAGCTTTTGCAAAAAAATGGGTGTGGAAAAATAATGCTGAAATTTCACACTCATCTTAACTGCCTCTACCCTAAAATTAAGAATGTTAATGTTCCTTCAAAATTAACTAGTCAAAATTAAGCACAGTGTTTTAGTCAGCTTTCTCACTTATGTGACTAAAAGACTTGACCAGAACAACTGTAGAGGAGGAAAAGTTTATTTGAAGGATCACAGTTTCAGAAGTCTCAGCCAATAGATAGCATCTCCATTCCTCAAGTTCAAGGTGAGGCAGGACACCATGGTGGAAGAGTGTGGCCAAGGGAAGGAGCTAACATGATGATTAGAAAGCAGAGAGGAATCTCCACTTGGAAAATACAAATATGTACTCCAAGCCATGCCCCCAATGCCCCACCTCCTCCAGCCATGCCCGACCTGCCTTCAATTTCCATTCAATTAATCCCATTAGGTGATTAGTTCACTGATTGAGTTAAGGCTCTCGTGACCCAATAATTTCTCTCTAAACCTTTTTGCATTGTCTCACACATGAGCTTTTGGGGGCACCTCACATCCAAACCATAACAACAGGGCTCCAATTTAATTGCAGGCAATACTGGATAATTTCCCCATGTGTGCAAGAAAGAAAGAAAGAAGAACTAAGTGAAATACTTATCTCTAACACACAAATGTTTATTAAACACCTACTATGTACTAAATTCCGGGCCAGAAAACAGAGAATAACTGTGAGATCAGAACAGTACCTTTCCTGCTTTTATGGAGCTCATAAGGCAAGGAAATAGAGACAGTCTACTTTACAATAATGAAATGTTAAGTTTTCAGTAAGACTCACATGAAATATAAATACTATCAGCATCAAATTTTACAAATGATTAGGAAAAGCTTTAAGAAATGAACTTCAACAGTGTTCACAACTTCAACTTCAACATGCCACAACACTGTATGGCATACTTGAACTCATCAATTGCAGTCCCATTTTTGGTACTATCAAGTATTTTGGTTCTGGATTGAATGGTCCTCACATTGGCTTGAGTTAGCATAGGCATGCCTCTGAGTGCTATGGTCTTTTAGTTTATACATCATCTCACGGTTCAGCTCTAGGTATGTGATTAACTTGTACTCAATAGCACAAGCATACCTCATAAATCTTTGAATTGCAGATATGCTTACAACAGGCCAGACAGATAAAGTACATTCTGCTAAAAGCTTCCCTAGATCAGTGATTGGGAGGTAGGCAAATTTCAGTGGTTAATCTTTGCAAGGAGGTATGGTTGGAGTTAAAAGTAAACCAGCCCAAGATGTTCCCATAAAAGAAAACATGAGTTATAGACCTATTGTTAACCTTCTCCTCTATAGTAAATGATCCAGTAATTAGCAAATAACAGCAAATCTACCACAGAGGCAAGTGCCCCAAGGGAAAAGTGCTTCCTGCTATGAAGAGAGGAGCTGAGATTTCAGAGAAGTCAAAAGTCTGTACGAAAAAAGGGGTGATTAAACTGAGCACTGAAGGAAGAATAGGGTTAGCTAGGTGACAGAGGGGCTGCGCCAGGCAGAGGAAATAGCATGTGCCTTGGGAATGAGCAGGCCTGTTTGAGTAACTGAAAGAAATCAGTGAGGCTGGACTGTGAAGAACCAGATAGAAGTGGGGTGGGCAATTCCAAAGACCTCTGCTGGGGCCAAACCATGGACAAGCAAGAAAATTAGGGATCTTTATCTCAGAAGCAAAGAGGAACACTGAATATAGTTTTAATGGGGATGTGCAAAGAATAACAATCATTAGAGGAAGGAGAGTGTAAAGAGTAGGAAATAGGTTAGATAACTGCATACGTCTCAGCAGATAGATAGTATTATATAGATGAAGAGCGGTATTCT
The DNA here is from genome assembly GCA_004024805.1 of Geosciurus inauris. Classification (NCBI taxonomy): domain Eukaryota; kingdom Metazoa; phylum Chordata; class Mammalia; order Rodentia; family Sciuridae; genus Geosciurus; species Geosciurus inauris. The sequence continues at coordinate 92,901 of PVHX01000486.1, forward strand.
GATTCATGAGATGATTAGGAGAAAGTAGCTGGCATCCATAATGACTTGGATATGAGGAGTGAGTACAGAGAGCTATGAATGAAATTCTGACTTGGGAAACTGGATGATACCATTCTCCACTACAGGAAACAGGAGAAGCAGATCAGTGGGAGAACACTGGGAACCATAAAAGTGAATCACTGGCCTCTGTACTTAAGCAAGCATTATTCAGTTGTCAGCTGGGTTTCTCCAAAAGGCCCCTCTGAGAAATGGATCATGAAACTGCAGTTTAAACAAAGTGTGTGAAAATGAATTGAAGAGGATTTTGAGATCAGCATCCAACATCTGAAACATGAGGAAGAGAAATGACACAACAAAATGGTAATTGAAGCATCAATGTCACATTTTCCTAGCATATCTGTTCAAGCAGTTAGGAGCTCCAGAAAAGAACAAAATAGGAGCCAGCTGCTAAAAGGGGAGGGGAAGCAGAGACAGAGAGAGAAAGACAGGACAGAATTGTCTGCTGAAATGTGTGTTATGAGACATCAGCTTTAAAAGGGGCAGACAGACACATGTGTCCTATATAGTTAGATGGTTCCTGTAATAATCAGTCTAGAAAGCAATAGATGAGAGCATAAGGAAGAGGATTTGCCCAAGTCTTGTCAAAGCTTTGTTATACTTCACTTCTGCTTCCTCAGCTGGTATTTAATAGTTGTGTGACCTTGGGCAAGTATTTAATCAATGTGTACATCCATTTATTCATCTTTAAAATAGAATTAATAATAGCTGCCCTGCCTGTATTAAATAAAATAATGTGTGAATATACTTTGAAAGTTTTAAAGTAGTTTTGTTCATGTGTTGTAATTTTTTCTCATATAATATTGTATAGTTACTAGCAAATATCAATATTAATTGTCAAAATCAACAGCCAAGGCCCTAAAGAAGCTGGACAAATGAAGAGGTGGTAAGGCTACAGGACAACGAGAAAAAGGCAAATTCACAGTGGAAACTCTGCGTAAGGACAAGTAAGGTGAAGTCAGCACTGTTTATGTTTTGAGAGGTTTTACTGGAAGTGCATGTGCAGAAAAATACAACATTCAAGCAAATGACAACAATCGTGAAATTATCTTGCCAAGAAATCTCAGAGGAGGGGACTTCCAAGTTTTTCTTTCTTTCCCAATTGTAGTACTTTCCCTCCCCTTTTTTTTAAAGGTGTCAGATCTGGGACTGCATTCTCTTTCCTGTAAATTGTGCAGAGCAAGTGTGTGGTGACTTATTTCTCTTCAGATTTTAATCTACTAGATATTCCCTTGGAGTCTGCAGGAATGAAGATATCAACCATAGATTCTGGGAGCTGTTGGAAATGTGAAAGAAAGGCGAACATGTCACAAATGTGCAATCCAAGTCTTCAAGAAAGGATAAGAAAAGAGGACCTGTACATGTTCATCCTTTCGTTTCTAAGATGCCATGTTTTTCAATGTTTAGTATTTTAGAAATTGGAATGCAGCTTATAACTATGTGTACATTTAGTGCAATACACACACACCAAAAGCAATTGTTAATTAACTTGATATGTCTGTCATTAAAGGCACAGTTTAGTAAGAAAATACAATATATCAACTTAGAGTGATCACAATTTTTTTAACAACCTTGCTAGTAAAAAGCAAAACAACAAATTATTCTTTTGCAAAAATTTTATCATACTGAAGGGGATTGTTTACTTGTCATTCGTTAGAAAACTTTTATTAAACCATTAATAAGTACTTGTCTTGCCCTAGATAAGCTGGTCCTAGGCTCTCAAAAGAGCATGTGAGGAAGATATCCTATTGGAAAGGTCATTAGTGCTGCAGACCTCTGGATTACCTTTGCCTGTACCAAGAAACTTATCTTGGAGGCATATCTGCATTACCTCTTATTTTTGCCTCTAAGCCTCTGATTCTTCAGACATGACTCATTTTCAAACCAAAGATCATGGGATCTCTTGAAGGATACTCTTGGACCCAGTCTTGGCTGGGGTGAGGTGCGGTGGGAGGTCAGTGATTCTGACCATGCACAGGAAGCACTATCTATGAAAGGATAAACTTCCATAGGAATCACAGTAAGGTCCCAGAGGATCCCCAACCCACTCCTGTATTCACTAGTTTACTCTAGTGGAATTCAAAATTAAGTGCCCCAAAGTAGAATCCCCAAATTAACTCAAATATAAGAAATAAAGTATACTTTCTTCATCATGGCATTTAAGACTTTCTATGGTTTGGATATAGTTTGAGGGTCCTTCAAGAGTTCAAGTGTTGAAATTCAGTCTCCATTGTGAGGAATGTTAACACACACTGGATTTTCTATAGTACAATACAGTAAAAGTATGGTATGGTATGATATGGTCTGATAAAAATGGTATGGTATGATATAATTTGATAAGAAAAAGGAAGAAACACATGGAAAGAAAAGCATAGCTTAGTTCCTTTGGACTGGTCTCCTCCTTCAGTAGCCTCTCCACTACATAGCAAGACCCATAAACCAAGCCTGGATTGCCATTTAGCTATTTTTCACATAATAAGTACAGAATCCAAAGTTTCTTAATAATAACTGGGAGATAAGCTGGAACAACACATGACCGAGGAGAGAGAAGCTATACACTAACTTAAAGAAAAGCTATCTTTTAAAATGATTCCTTTAATTTGACATGAATAAATGAACAAATAAAAGCTATTATTTACATTTTATATTTTACTAGTATATCACTGTGTTCATGTAGGCATATTCAGAGGTAAAATGTTTGGATTGTGAGAGCTGTAACCTACTCAGCCCATCCTAGTTTGAATCGACTAACTGTTGGCAGGTGGGGCATGGCTGGAAAAAGTGAGTAACTGGGGGACTGTACCTTCCCTGTGGTCCCTAACCCCTCTTTTTGCTTCCTGGCCAGCCACGATAGGAGCAGCTTTCCTCTACCATGCCCTTTACCATGATGTTCTGCTTCACCTTGGACACTGAGCAAATGAAGTTGGCTATCTATGGAGAGAGACCTCCAAAACCATGAGCCCCAAATAAACTTTTCCTCTTCTAAGTTTTTCTGGTAAGGTATTTTGGTCACACTGATTAAAAAGCTGACTAAAATAACTGTTCTGACTTATGTTATTCAAAAATAAAAGTTCCAGAATGGCATTTCAGCATGTTCCACAGAAAGTCACTTTTCTTTGAGTCATTGGTCAAGAGACTGAGAATCGAATTATTAAACCAACTGTAAGTGCACCTAATAATACTATCACTGAAGTTGAGTTTCTTTGTTTGTATTTAAGGATATCACATAATAGTTCATTAAAACCAGATATATGAAGTTTATGGCATACTGTGACTTGCCTGTGTAGTGACCCAAGCAAAAGAAGATCAGTTTTATGAAACAAGTTTCCTACAAAATTTCTGCTAAACTTTCTTACCTCATGCCTCTTCACTCTTAGGATACTCATTTTTTATAGCTGTGCATAGGGCACCACACAATGCAAGAAAAAGGAAAACAACCCCATTTTTAAATTAATTAGGATTCTTGGTAGTGAAGATAAAAATCTAAATCTGATTGCTACCTAGATTTATTTAAAGATGAAAACATATTTTTACATTTAAAAAGACCATGGGTGGATAGAGTGGAACTCTTGGATAATTGTGCTGCTAGCCCTCACCAAGTAAATATGTAAGGTCATAAGTTGGGAATGTGAGAGTTAGAAAAGAGTCATTTTGGGAAAGATATTAGGTGTCTTCAGGTATCCCTTAAAACCAAATATTTGTAACTCGTATATGTCTAAATTCATAAAACTCACTCTACTTCTGCCACCAACACTATTATTGCTAAAGCTCAGGGGTAAGGAGTGACAGCCAAGTAAACACTGTCAGAGTCCTGTGTTGAAATTCAAGGAGTCTGAGCCCTAGGATCACCACACAGACCAAGAGCTAATGCTCCAAATGTTACCCTTTTCTCCTTGACTGTGAAGGAATATTAGACAGCATTGTCCTCATTCCTCCTTGGTAGATAGGATGAGACTTAGAAGTCATTCAACTTCAGCTAATATCAAATTGACCTCTATTAATAGAAAAATCCAACTCAGCATTGCATTTTCATTGCTTGAAAAGTGATGCTCAGAACTGTCCATCTGGAATTTTAGTTGAGATTCTCCACTTTTCTCTAAATGGAATAAGTTAGTCTCCATTTTCCAAGCAAAATTATAATCAGCACACTGAAAAGTTTAACCTATGCCTATTTTTAACATTTTAAAATGCATATTAAATATAATTTATAATTATTTGATAAAGAAATCTACATACACAACTAACTCCTTATACATCTCATTTCATCTATTGTATATTACAATGCTTCGTTCATATATTTTGGCTGTACAGATGGCTCATAATTCATAATGGACAGGGAAAAAACAGATTTGTCAGTTTTCTTTTCAAGCTGTCTTTTTATATATCCTGAGGATATATAACATTCCCAAATGGTTCAAAGATGAAGAATTGGTATTTTTGCTCTTTTTTTCCCCTCTCAGCTGCTCATTTTATTTTTAATGTCTGAGCCAAAGTCATTTCACTCCTACTCGATGGAGCAGAACTTTTGCTTCTCTTCTTGCCTTGAATATTTGAGTCTATCCAAAATTGCTTCTTGAGGAAATATCTATGTTTGCCCAAAACAGCCCTGAGCCCAATTTTATTTGGAAAGATGGCAACTTTTCCTCTTATGAAAACTGGTAGTTCATTATTTTCCATCCCTTCTTTTGAAATGTTTAGCCACTCTTATTATTAGAAATTTACCTTTGTCAAGCCAAAATCCAAGCAAACAACAACAAAATCCCACTGAGGGTTTTGACCTCTGAATCCAAATAGTATTAGTCAAATGCCCTTCTATATACAAATGCACTCTTGTGCTGCATAATGATGTTTCTGTCAATGATGTATAACAGATATGTAGGTGTTCTCACAAGAGTCTGTTGTGTAGTAATGTCATATTCCATCTTGGGTTTTGTAGTACACTTGATGATGTTCACATAAAAAGAAAATTACCTGACATTTCTTAGAAAGTATCTCTGTCATTAAGTTATGTATGACTTGAAAGAATCTTTGGAATGTTAGATTTTTTTTTATAGTTAGTTAGATTTGATTGTCCAGGCAAAGTAGGGTTGTTGTTGTTTTAAATTGAGACAGAAAAATGAAGAAGTACGAATTCTCTTCTGCTTTTTCACTGACTTACCTTTTTTACTCAAATTCCCAATTCAAGTAATGAGATCACCCAATTTCAACTCTAGTCTTCAAAAATAAATACACGACATGATGGTTACCTTTTAAGAGTTGATTAATTCTCTACCCATAGAAGTAGTTTACATTTAGGAAATCAGAAATAATTGATCAGTGAGGAAGAAAATATATGTGATTCTATAGGTTCTTGAGCATTGCCTAAGAAGAAAGGAAAGGGGAACTCTTCTTTAGTTATCTAACTTAAATTTCAGCTCCTCTTCATCTTCTGTCAACCTTCAACATCCTCTGTTTCCCTTGAATGTATTTGTTACTAGTCTTTGCATTATGGTTTGATGTGCACAAATTGGTCACCCATCTAGATGGTGGTCTACTAGAGGACAAGAAAGTTAACCACTTGTTGTAGCCCAGGTACATAGTGAGAAATCAATATATACTAATTGAGTTGAATTAGAAGTAGAATTAACTCCATTTCCCAGAGAGAAGCTGAATAGACTCTATTGATTTGTTCCAAGGTCACAAATGTTGATGGTTTTGAATGAAGCTGATTCAGCTTTCCTGGTCTCATCTAGACAGGCTCATTCTATACATACCATTCATGCATTTCATGAAACTGTTGGTTGTAAAAATCTTTTAAGCTTTCTTATTCAGAATGTGCAAAATGTTTGTATTTTACAATTTACAATATTAAACACACTATTATCTTGGATAAGAGAACATTTTCTATCATAATTGCTCTCAGAATAATAACATGGATGACTACACATTTTTTATTTTAGTCATTTTCTGCAGAATCTTAGACATATCATAACTATTCATACAATTTTCAGATCACAAGTCATATTATCAAAGTATCTTAGTATTTTCAGGGGATTTTTTTCCTAATCAGGCAAAGAGACCACTCTGAACTTATCAAAATAAAGCAACCTACTTCTATTACACAAGAATACTTTAATAATAAACCAAAAATAAATCACCATTCTGGGCTGAAAATGAGCACACTTATAAATTTTTATCTAAGGACAAATATTGCTATTTTTGTTTCTGATTACTGACACCAATCTCACAAAAATCTAAGTCTAGGACATCACCACAGGACACTGTTACCATGGAGTGATCAAATTTCTATGACATCTGATTGGATTTAAAGATGCATGGCCAAATTCTGAAGTCATCCAAGGAAACACAAAAGCAAGAAGATTGTATTAGTCAAGGTTCTCTAGAGGAACAGAATCAAAAGGAAGTATAACTATAAAAAGGGGACTTATTAGGTTGGATCATGTGACCAGAAGCTGGATAGTCCCCAATGGCATTCTGCAGGCTGGAGAGCCAGAAGAATCAGTAGCTGCACAGTCCAAAAGGCTGGAGCCCCAAAACAAGTAGGATCAATGGTGTTACCCCAGTTCAAGACCGAACACTTCTGGGGAATTACTGGCAAAGTCTGCTTTGGAAGAGTGAAGAAGCAAGAGTCCAATATCCTCAGAGGATCCCAGCAGCAATCAAGAACCCATTCAAGAAGAATCCAGCTTGCATCTGCCAACGCTTCCTTTTTCTTCCAACTTTTAGTCCATCCAAGCATCGTCTGGTACTGCCCAAGTTTAGGAAGGGTCTCCATTTCAATTGGCTATCCCACATGCCAATCATTCCTAGACACACTGTCATTGACACACCAACAATCCTTGACATCTCTTAATCCAATCAAGTTGACAATTCAAATTAATCATTACAAAGATATTGGTGCAAGAGCTAGGTCCTAGCTCTTTAAATTGTGCTTTCTCATTCCTCCAGAGGCAGAAGGGAAACAGTTGATTAGCTGAAACCTACATTTTCTGTCCAACTGACTAGAAATGAATGTCAGTGATGTTGAACCACTTCAGTCTTATTTTTCCCTCATGATCCCTATCAAGTTAGAGATTGAACCCCACAGGGCCAGGTTTTTGTTTTTGATTTAAGGGACATCAGTGTTTGAGAAACTTGTACTGAGTTCTAAAGTGTACAACTGTCCATCTAAGCAAATTGGAATAAACTTCTTATATTTAGCTTCTCCTATACTTTATTTCTTAAGATTTGCCAATACCAGAAAATAAAAATATACAACTACCATTGAGGGAAACATCATCATCACCGTCATTGTCATCCTTCTCGTTATTGTTGCTGTTTTTTATTGTCATACTCATCACAATATTGCAGAATACTTTTTAGAGTTCCATGTTGTTTCTTAGATCAGGCCATTTAGCACCCTTTGAGTTATAGTCTTTGGCCAGCACTAAGGGAACAAATCAACTCTTATAACTAAATCCTTATATAAAATTTCATGTGAAAACCTATTTATCTTTGCTATCACTTAAAAGTTAAGATAATGGTTACTATATTAATGATAATAATGATGAATAATTTTAGAAGGCAGCAACTGGCATTTGTAACATATTTCACCAACTTTTCACACACATCATCTTTTGCATTCTTTTTCAATCGATATGCTTTACATAATGGCAAGCACTTTGGACCTATCTCTACCAGATGCCCAAAACACATACATCAGAGGACTCTAAACCTCTCTGAAGATGCACTCAGAATATTACTGATCTTTACTTTGTGTCCTATGTAAGAGGTAGCCTTCATTGTCATATTTGAGTTTTAGATTGTTTTTCTTCCTTTTAGAGATCAAAAATGAAGTTGTATTTTAAAGAAGGGTTAAACACAACCCACTTTCCCTATTTGAGTTTTGAATCAAATTCCACCAGCTAATGTTATACGTGGCATAAACATGACTTCCTCACTCACAGGTAGCCATGTTTTCACAGTGATATGTTGTATAAGGAATGTTTCATGAAGGTAGTTATGAAAGTAATGAAACAAGCCTGCTCATGATGCTACTATCTCTAAGACACTTTAGTGGCATGCCACACCTCATCTTTGAAAGGAAAATTCCTTAGCATAAAATGTAAGAGGCTTCGCTATTTTGTCCCTGCTTATAGCTCCATTCCTTTTCTATTTTTTTTATTTTATTTTTCTCAAAAGTTGCATTTTAATACATGTTATCAAACATAACAGAAAAAAACAAATTTTCAGAAGCTGTACACACTGTTCACTGAAAACATTTGTTGAGGCAAATAGAAAAAAAAATTGTTACAGTCATAATTTTTCTCACTTTGCACAAAATTGTAAGCAGATTACATTCTTCATATTAAACACCTTTATATGCACTTTCAATGAACAGTATATATATATATATTTTTTTTTTTTATCAACATCTTTACTATACCCATTCCCCTTTCCTGCCCCCTGCCTCCCCCATGTCGCATCCAGTGTTTCTCTATTTCTCTTATGTTTCCCATTCCCACCTCCCTTATTCATCAGCATCCACTAATCAGAGAGACCATTCGGCATTTGGTTTTTTGGGATTGGCTTACTTCACTTAGCATAATGCTTTTCTATTAATGCCAGGGCCCACACACTTTCTCTTTGTCTTGTAGTTGAAGATACAGCCCTGCCAAATGACTTGCTGCTTTCAGACCATACCACACTTCCAATGTCCATTCTTGCCTTCATTCATGTTGCTTGGACTGTACAGAGACCCCACCTCCATTTTTCTCATCCCTAACTAACAGAAGTCATATCTGAAGATATCAACCATTCAGAATATTAACTAGAATCTGGTATAAAATTTGAACAGGTTAATAAATTAAAACCAATGTAAGAGAAATCTAACTTAGAACCTGTTAACTTTAACTTAAGAAATATTATCTAGTTTCTATGTTTATAATAAGTGAGGGAAATAATAACAAAAAAGGTATTTTGATAGAGAAGCCATGGTTATAAGCAAGAGTTGAAAGATGCCAGTAAATAAGATAATAGTAAGATAAAGAAAAAAATTAATAAAAGGTTGCAACATAAAGCAATTTACATTTTCAGAAATAGATATATTCAGAGTAATGTACAGAGTACACTTAGTATACATGGGTAGGAAGTTTTACAAACCATTCTAGGAAGATCAAGATAAATTTTTAAAAGCCATTAAAAGGGTAGTTTATTTAAAAAAAGACTTTTAAAAATCCAGATTAAACTAATGAGGAATAACTGCACAATTCTAGACTAATACAGTACCCTGTACTTGGAAGTCTTAACACAAAAACATAGGAGTTCTGTATTAGTGGGAGATCTCAAACAACAAAGGATCACATATTTCTTTCTTTAGCATATTAAATTCTGACAATACCTTTTCAAATAAAAAAGTAAATACTTGTATGTCTTTATCCTCAACTATACTAATATATGATATTTATATTCAAAGAGAGTGATGGGGAAGACCTCAATACATGATAGCAGATTATTTAAAGCATTGTCAAAAACCTTGTTACATATTTTTATGATGTAAAAATGTACATAAGTTTATTAAAGCAAGAAAATCAAGAAATAGAGACTTCCCAGGTGTTTGGTAGTCCATGCCATTGTAAGGATAATTGACAGTTAATTTGATTGAAAGAAATGGTAGTGAACAGTCTATGCCCCACCATACTTCATACAAAAGATTAGTGGAAAGGGACATTTGTTTTCACTAATGCACATTTTGGTAAGATAAATAAATGAATCCACAGAGTGTCTTACACTGCCACAAGAAAAGGAAAGAATAGTCTCAATAATGAAGCCATTTTTCTTCTTTCCTTAACTATTTATTTCCTTATAGGATGAATAATATCACTACTCATTTCCTTTGAGCTATAACTAGAAAAATCTTTGGTTTCACTGCCTGTTACCAAGTAGGGGTGAAACATGAGTTTCCTCTGAGTATTTCAGATTCATACTCTCCTTTTTCATTTCTCCATACTGAGCTGCTTACATACAACATATTTCTGACCTAAGATCTTTTTTGTAATTTTCTTTCAGCACAAAACAAAACATTTTGTCTGTAATCATGTACATGATAAAATATACACACTGCAAAAAAAGTATAAGTATACATTTTCTGTAGCAACTTGTAATTTCTCCTCCTAAAAGATAGCAATTTTAATGGAGCATTAAAATAGCAAACACATCCAGTACATTTTCTTAGCTAAGGAAATTAAATAAATTCTCAAAAAAATCCTATCATAATAGATCCTGGGTCAATAGCCTAATTCCACCTGTGCCTTTCCTAATAATTCCTGCAATTGTTTTATATAGGAAGAGAGGTGGGAGTATTGCTGCTCATAAGGACAAAATTACTTGGAGCTGAGGTAAGGCTGTTCAAAAGGGAGCCTGTATCTGGTTGGGGAACCACCTTTCCAAACTATCTTATTCATACCTTCCAAGTAGTATCTGAAAGCAACAAAAGCTTTGGAGAAAATATAGCCTCTTGTAAATACATTCCTCCAGTGTGATTCTGCTGGAGTTACAGTTCAAAGATTCAGGATTACAGGCCTGCCAATAACCTTCCAAGGTGAGCCATCATGAATTCTTACCTTATGTTGAAGTTCTTGGTAGAAATGCCTGGTATAAAATTAATTTTCAAAAACCATGAGTTATTTCTAGGATTAAAATAACTAAGTTATCAGAAAAGAAAGCATGGGAAGCATGGATAAAAATTGAAAATCCCTTGTGGGATTCAATTTGTTATGGTTTAGATGTGGTGTTCCCCAAAATCTCACATGTAAGGCAATGCAAGAAGGTTCAAAGGAGAAATGATTGGGTTACAAGAGTCTTAAACCAATTAGTGAATTAATCCCCTGGTAGGGATTAACTAAGTTGTAACTTAAATGGTAGGGTGTAGTGGGATGAGATGGGAATTGGGGTGTGGCTTGGGTGTATATATTTGTATCTGGCCAGTGAAGAGCTCTCTCTCTCTCTGCTCTCTGATCACTATATGAACTGCTTTTCTTTACCACACTCTTCCACCATGATGTTCAGCCTCACCTCTAGCCTGAGGGAATGGAGCAGCCTTCTATGAACTAACACCTCTGAAGCTGTGAGCCCTTAAATAAGCCTTTTCTCCTCTACAATTGTGCTGGTTGTGTTCTTTAGTCACAGCAGCAAAAAAAAAGCTGACTGAAGCACATTCTCATTGAGTTTAGCTGATAACAGTATATGAGAGAGCACATTGTAAATATCACAAGACCAGGAGAAGATGAATTAAGCCACTCGGCAAGGCTTTATTGGAATGCGCGCCCTTGGACCAAATCCCCCTTCCATCATAGCGCGTCGGGAGAAATGGCATCGGACATTCCGTGCATAGAGAATTTCAAGAAATCCTGGTCAGGAAGGGGAGGGCTTGGGTACAAGAAGAGAAGGCCAGAATCCTTCCTGATGGGTCAGGAAAACTCGCTGATTGACAGGAGGCGTGTCCACTAGTGACGTCACATCTGGCTTGCAGCTCTGCTGACCAGCTTCCTTATTTGGGCATCTTGGACCCTGACCAGACCTGAGACACATAATTATATCCTAACCCTTCTCAGCTGTGTATGGTTTTATTGAGGTCACTTTAAAAAGAGGTCTGGATATTCTGTGTGTTTTTCTTAAGCTAACTGAGGAAAACAGAAGAAAACGTTTGTTTCCAGAAATATCATCACTAATAGGAAAGCTAGAGTTGCTTTCTAACCATCTTCTGAAACGAAAGCCACACTGATAATGCAGACATGACGTAAGAGCAGAGAAGCCAGTTATCAGTTCCTTTCAGTCAAAAATAGTACTCTTTGTTTCTGTTTCTTTGTGAAAGACAGCAAAAAAAGAGTTTCAGTGATTTGATTGGTATTGTGACTAGCAAGCCAGTTGAGGTGGGGGGAAAAAATGACAGGCATGAAACCAAAAAGGAACACAGAAACTCATTTGGAGTCTGTCAGATTTCTGAGACCACCTGGTTCAGCTCAATGAAAACTCTGTTCCAATTCTTCTTATGTCAAATAATAGGAGAAATCTGGAAAGCTATAAAACAAAGCAAAGCAAAAGTTTAGCCATTGAGAGGACATGTTAAAGTGTATTAGCAATGAGATGATGTGATGCTTGCAGAAACAAAATGCTAATAAACGTGGGTAATGGCAGCTTCCTGGGCATACAGAAGCCATGCCTAGTTACACAGCTGGTTTGGTCTAGAAGAAAAGTCTGTGTGACTCTGTCCTCTCATCTCAGTTTTCTCTTTATTAACCAACTAATCTTAAGCTTTAAAAAATTTTCAAATGTTGGAGATTTGAATATCCTCTTTATATTTCCTGGAAAATAAAAGTAAAGAATTAATATTGCTATATGAAATGCTATGGTTTACTATATAGAAAATGAAGAAAGGATAAAGAGATGGGGACTAATATACATGTATTGAAATCTGTGTGCCACATAACAAACACATAGTTCACCCTTTTGGGGGGTAGTTTGCTAAGTATTGTGAGCTATCTCATTAATCATCACAATAATCCAATAAAGTAGGTCTACTTTTATTCCTAGTTTACAAATGAGGAAATAATCTGAGGGAAAATAAGTACTTTGCTAAAATAATCTTGTAGTTTGTAGAGTGCATCAGACAACACAAATCCACCTGCCTTTGAACCTTTGTTTATTGTAGTCAGCCAGAGAGAATGGATGAACTCTTCCACATCAAATTCCTACAAGGATCTGATGGTTGCCTCTCTAAGTATCATTCTAGACAATGGATATTAAGACTCTGCTTAATGCTGACTTCCTCCTTTGATGAGGGCCAGAATGTCCTCTAAGTTCAAACTAAGAAGCACAAGACCAAGTACCTTGCTTTAGTGAGAATGGGTTGAGTAAGGAGCATGCAGAGGGATTCCTTGCAGAAAAGAATAAAAAGTAAATGACTGGTTTGGAAAGAGAATTTGACTCTCAGAAATGAATGGCATTCATACTTTTAAGTACAGAAATGCAAATATTGACACACAAACTTCTTGCCTCAGGTTGTAAATTATTAAGTCAGATTCTTCTCATAACCCAAAGCCCTCTTTATTAGTGATGAAATCACTCAGGACTTTGTCATTCTATTCTATTAATTAGCACTGACAATGGCTGAGAAGAGACCAAGACAACAATGGCTACTGAGTTTTCGCTGGGTTCCCACATTATTCATCCAATCTGTTTTGACCAGCTCTAGCCCCAACACTGATATGTCTCATTGGTGAATTCCTCCTCTCAACTGGGAATGAACCTCACCACTCAGTTCTTCTCTGAAACAATGTGGATTAATAATTATGTACTTCTCTTCTCATATACAGTACTAACTCCCCAAGACTCAAACCATGGTGTGTGTGTGTGTGTGTGTATTTTTTTCAATCATGAGGTGCGATGGAATATTTTGGAAGTATTTGAAAAAGTAATAAAACAAAACAAAGCACTTGGCATTTTAAGCTTTCACAAGGCTAGCATGGGTCTGAGGATATGGCATCACAGTATTTTTATAATAGTAATGACAAGAGCTGAGCCCTTTTATATTTGTTGGGCACTATTCTAAGGGCTTGTATTTCTTGTATTTTATCCAGTCTACAAAGCACCTTGTAAGAAAGAGACTATTACTGCTCTTCCATGCTCAGTCTGACATCAGAACCAACTTCCCTAACTCTGCTATTTTGCTACCTGCTAAGAGAACCCAGAGCTAGGAAGGATATCAAGTCTTTATTTTATAAGTAAAGAAGTAAAGACTTAGAGAGCTTAACTGGCTTCCCCATTATTTAACTAGTTAACAGAGCTGAGCTGGAATCCAGTTTTTTGATTATAGTTGCAGAGTTCTTTAGCCTATATGAGAGAAAATTCCTATATATAATTTTGGGGTAGTTTTTTAATTTGTTCTTTGTAGTTATACATGATAGTAAAATGTATTTTGACATATTATGCATACATGGAGAATAATTTCCTATTCTTACAGTTGTAGAGCTTACAGATGTAGAGCTACACTGGTCATGTATTCATATATGAACATAGGAAAGTTATGCAATTTTAATATTTTAGAGGAAAACTATGGCAATTTCAGTCTTCAGCCTATTGCCTATCATATTTATGGCACATGAGTTATCCTTTGTCAAGCAGTAATGCATCGACATTATGTATTAAATAATACATAATTATTTAAAGTAGTATCTTTACCACTTGGGTTAGATGAAATAATATTGTCAACTACTAAAGGGAGATAGCAAGAGTGGCGAGTGAGTTGAGATCCTGTTTGGTGAGGACACTCCTAGCAGAAGCATAGAGTTTAGACATTTTGTTTATCTATTTAAATGTTTAATTTATTCTTACTTATAAAGCATTTCAAATATACAGAAAAAATTCAAAATATGTTGTTAATTCAAAGATCCATGTGCAAAAACATGACTAAACATATATTAGCATTTGGTGCATATGGTGCAGAGCTCCATTTATAAAAAAATAAAAATGTTATAGAAATAACTACAGCCCTACCATTCATCTGTTTCTTACCCTAAATGTCAATGCTTTTGAAGTTGCCACACATTTCCCTAATACATGTCTTTCATACATTTATTAACATATATGTATAAGCATAGATAATACACAATAATTTTGTATGCTTAAAATGTATATCATTACCTAATATATGGATCCAATTTCACTTTACTTTTCTTTAGTCAACATTATGCGTTTGTTTTAGTTGTTAGTTGGGAAATGCTCTCTTTGAGTACATAAATTCTACCCTTAGGTGCTAAGGCAGATGACAGGTGTGAAGAAAAAACACATATTTAAGTAACGGAACTTTGTAAGGCAAAGACTTCCATGTATCTAAAATTGTGTATTTTGTCATCTTTAATGCAGGTGGTATATTTCTTAAATAAAGATGAGAAATTGACCTAATAAAATTGGAGTGCAGATATAAACAATACTACGTATAAGATGGAGAGAACTAAGCTGTAAAACATGAAAATCTAGGAAAAAGGAGGCCCTCTAGAGAAAGGTAGGAATTTCAAAGATTCTCCCATTACAGTCCTAGTCAGCCACAGGTTACTGCCCATTCACTGCTATGCCGTACCAAGCCTCCTGTGTCTACCTGTTTCATCTCCTGTGCTTAAAAAGCTTCTTTATCTTCTCTCAGTCCAGTTGTGAGTTTTGTCCAGAGGAAATGCCATTCAAGCCTCTTCCCCTTCCTTTCCCTTTAAATCTTGCCACCCAACAATGGATCCTTACAAATCCCCCACCTGCCACTGGAGCTCTCTTACAAATGTCCTCCTTTTAGAGAAAAATGACTTTACATTTGTGATGTGTTGCTTTATTCATGCTTTAGTTAGTCTAAGAAACTAACTCCTCAGGGCATGTTATTTCTCATTTCCAATATCTGTTTTGTGTGACTATAACATAAGCAATCATAACTAATTTTAACAACTCAGTGGCTTCTTTCTCTCTCTCTCTCCCTCTCTCTCTCTCTCCCTCTCTCTCTCTCTCTCTCTTTTGTACCAAGGATGGAACTCAGGGCCACTCAACCTCTGAGCCACATCCCCAGCCCTATTTTGTATTTTATTTAGAGACAGGGTCTCATTGAGTTGCTTAGTGCCTCACTTTTACTGAGGCTGACTTTGAAGCTGTGATCCTCCTGCCTCAGTCTCCAGAGTCGCTGGGATTACAGGTGTGCACCAACACACCTGGCTTCAGTGGCTTCTCTTGTGCTGTATTTCTCCAGTTCTCTATTGTCATCCTATATACAACAAATGGTAGTGATTTTTAATTAAGTGAAATGATTGAAAAGGAAGTCTGAAAGTGAGAGAGACCAGGAAGAGTGCTGGTCTCTAGCTCACCAAAATGCTTGAAGGCCACCAGGAGCAGCAGGACCAAGAAGACTACAAAGTGATGATTTACATGTCACTCAATGATTTTACCAATCACTTTGTCCACATTACATTAGCTCATTTGATTTTCACAAGGAGAGGTTAAAAACTACGCAGGCATCTCAAGTTGCAGACTAATGTTCTTTTAAATTTGCCTCTATTTTCACAATCAGTACCCATTATAAAGTACCTAATGGAAGCTTGCCTTCAGAATACTGAATCAAAGAGGTAAGTGCCTAGCACTCCCTGAGAGACATAAATCTTGTGGAGATGGTGTTTTCAAGGGCATGCTCAACATCTAATGTGAACCAACTGACTATTGATACTTGATGAAATATTGAAATTAGAGCCAACCAACCTAAATATCTGTAATGATACCTAGAAACTTTTATACTTCAGAACTACATGAAGATACCCAAAGGTTAGATGAGTTTGCCATAATCTAACACTGCAAGTTAGAAATTCTGTGTATGCTTCTATAATCCCAGTTATATATCCCTCATAGGAGTGAAGCATAGTGTGGTCCATGATAAATGCTCTGTCATCTAGTCATGCACATATACTAGCAGCAACAGAACCTTCTCATTTAACACTAAGTGTATATAGTGCCTTACATTTTTGCATATCTTTTATTGGGTGTTTAACTTCCTTTTTGAATGCCATACATGACAATGTTATGGGGCTGCATCATGTCCCTCCAAATCTTTAACCCTACGCCTCAGAATATAATTAGCTGAAGATAAGATTTATAAAAATTAATTAAGTTAAAATGAGGCCCTCAAAGTAGGACCCTAATCCAACATGACTGTGTCCTTAAAGGAAGAGGAAGAAATATCAGGGTTGTGATTATAACCGGGTCAAGGAATTGTGAAAAGATATTAAGAGGTCAGCTTTCTGCAAGCCAAGCAGAGAGACCTCAGAAGAGACCAACCCTGTTGTTACCTTGATCTTGGACTTCCAGCTTCCATAACTGTGAGATAATGAATACTGCTACTTAAGCCCCCCATTCTGTGGTATTTTGTTATGGAAGCCTTGGAAAACTAATACAATGGAGAAGGATATAGCCTAAATATAAGTAGTCTACTCTGCATTCACTTGGAGCTGAGAGAGGCCTTTAGCCTTGCTACTCAGTCCTCCTCCACAAAGACACCACCTCTTCTTTTGTTTGGCTTTACAGTCAAAATAATTATCCTTTATCAGTCATCCTTTATAGCATGGATTTTGGTGATGAATAGCAGCTTGGTAGCTATAAGTGCTGAGCACTGAAAAGGAAAAAGTTCTACATCATCTAGTCTGAGGGCACAACACCTAAAGGGTAATCAAACATTGCCATGAAAAGAAACCTCCTGCTATCAGATCTGCTATGTATCATTATACAGAATATCATCTCTTAATTGTGGTTTACATTGATTAAAAAAGCTGTCTTTTATTATTTAAACTTTGATATACAACACATTCCAAGAAGTGAAGTTTCTTGAATTTATTGTGAAAAGGCTTAGAAAACTCATCCTACCTCACCAAAGTGATACAAAGTTAAATTTGGCATAAAATATTTATCCTTGCAACTACTTACATCAAGTTTCTGAAATTCTCTGCTACTTCTGGTTCCTTCTTATTAAGGCAGTAGTGATAACCACGTAAACTTCTGTTTCAGTCCTGCCTAAATTCTTCATCTGATTTCTGTTTTCTATGTTACTTTCTATAGGAATTGATAATTTCTCTGCTTCTGAAACTTACTTCTAAATTTGTGCTTACATAGTTCTCCAAAACATATGCAAGAACAATATATAATAGCATATCTATATTAAGAGTTTTTAACTTGCAAACCTTGACCATCTACATATTTATCTTCCGGAAAATGACACCTGCCTGCTTTATCAACTTGGAAATACTGTCGTCAACCTAAGTGTGTTCTCCCTCATGTTGAGAGAATTGAAAGATCATGATAAATCTCTCATGGGAAGAGTCATTCCCAAATGGTGTCTGAGCTGAAAGCAGAACTCATGGTGGCGGGGCTGAGATTTAAATATTTAATAGCAATACTGACACATAATATTATGTAGCAGTAATGAACTCCCTTGAAAATTATCATGAGATCATCACCCTTTGTGATGTTCATATAGTGTTGGTATCATCTCTGTACCATAGACTTATAATTTCATCCACCTGCAATAAACCTGGGATTTGTTCTTGCCTACTAAGTGCAAGTATATTCTAATCTACAGGGAAATGAGATTAGTTATTCCAGCTACCTGGGAGGGTGAGGAAGGTGGACTGCAAGTTCAAAACTCAGTTGCTCAGGGTCTCAGCAACTTAGTGAGACCCTGTTTCAAAATAAAATTTTAAAGAAGGTCTGGGGATGCAGCTTAGTGACAGAGGGCTTGTCTAGCATGCACAAGGCCTTGGGTTCAGTACCCAGTACTGCAAAAACAATAAACATTCTAAAAATGAGATTGATTGACCTAATTCTCACCCATTTATTCACTCATTACATGAAATTCACCTAACTTTCAAATATGGACCAGGTACTAAATTTTAAAAGTTTAATGAATAAATGGAATGATACGGTGTATGAGTAAACCAATGCCTAAAGCTATTTTGGTCATCCCTTTGTGGCTCAAGTCTGAACTACTCTCAAAATAAAGAAGCCTTACACAGAGAACAAGGGAGGAAGAAAACTTCCTGCAGTTTAAAGAGACTCTAAAAAGGGCAGAGAAGGGATGTTTATATCCAAGACCTGACTGAGAGGACTGTGTCAAAAGTTGTCAGAAGCTGTCACTCCCTGGAAGGAGCAAGAGGGCAAATAGGAAATGTAATTAATTCATGATGGTGGAAGCATGTAAAGGGCACATGGTTCTATCATAAATATTTCCACATTCTCTTCTATTTTCAAACTGATACTGATTGGAAATCTATTAATCTGCTATAACTTACCACAACCCATTTTCTCTGAAAAATAAAAACGAAAAAGCACCTGATTATTTTGCAGTTTGTATTGTTTCTCAGAGGCCTTTGGTTCCAGATTATTTACTTAGCTCAGTGAATTTGGGCCTCTCTCTGGGGCCACAACTCTTTAAACTAACACAAATGATGAAGTTAAGTAACAACCCTATTAAGATCCATTTTCTGGGCTGGGGTTGTGGCTCAGTGGTAGAGCGCTTGCCTACCATGTGTGAGGCACTGGGTTCAATTCTCAGCACCACATACAAATAAATAAAATAAAGATTCACCAACAACTAATAAAAAAAATTTAAAAAAAAGATCCATTTTCTTATCTGCAGGACATAGACTAAAAATAGCACTATGTTCCCCACAATTAGAGAAGAAATTGTCCTGTTCATTCACTTTGGAACTCTTTTACAATGTGAACTTTTCAAAGACAGGAATTACAGTTATATTCACATTTTCCTAGCACATACCAGGGAATAAATAAGGTGTCTAAACAAATGGCTGAGTAGATGAGTGTTCTCTGGACAGACCTTACCAAGACATTCAGTTTTTAGTACTGGGCAAATATCTAGAGGAGAATGGGCCAATCACAGTGAAAAGAGCATAGAAGCTGACAGAGCTGGAAATGCTTAATTTGAAAGGAAGACACTTTGGCTGTGTAGCCTAATGAGGAACTGTTTTAAAAGTCTGAGAGTAACATAGTTGTCTCCAAATGTCTGAAGAAAATGCTTGTAGAGGGGTGTTGGTGAAGTAGTTTCTTCCAACTGATTACAAAATACATGAGGACTGGAATGTGTCTTTTTATCCTTTCATCCCCAGTAATTATGACACATATTAGATACTTGATTATTTATTAAATGAGGAATGAATGAGGTCCCAAAGGCATGTCTGGACTTAAGTACAGGCAGATGTGCATAAAAGAAAAGGTGTTCAGTACAGAGTAAGCTGTCTTTATGGATGATGACTTTGAGAGAACTTAGGCTATGAAAATAAATCTAGGTGACCATCAGGCAGGTTTATTTTATTGTAGATTTTCTGACATTCTAGACATCGAATGAATTATTAAAAAAATTGTGGGTTGATTGGTTCTGAAAATAACATCCAATATAAATGTGACTGATGCTCACATAATTTGCTTCACCAGTGAGATTATCCAATCATCTTGGAAATCATGGTATTGATCGAAGGGCCACCAGAAAAGCAGCATAGATGATTAATTCAATCCATCATTTCTAGCAAAGGGAAGACACAATTATAATAGCAATATTCAAAGTAGGCATTGAACTAACTCTTTCAATAAAGTAATTCAAAAAATAAAAAGCCTATATTTTATAGAAAGTAATTTTTTGTTTATCAAAATAAACAAAAACATAAAAAGTCTATTGCATTACAGTTTTATTTAAAAATCACTTTAGTTTGTTGACTAATTAGAATGGTTTATCCTTTATAATCAATCCTACATAATATATATTTTTATATACTTATTTCATGGGTATACTTTAATACTCTATAGCTATATTGGTTAGAGTATTTTAGGAAAATATATCAACCTCTAAGAATTTTTTTCCAATTACTTTATCCAATATTCAGGATGTATACATTTTTTATATTCCCAATCACTGAAATATTTGTTTCTTTCTAAAGAGAGAAGCAATTCTGTCAATATC
Organism: Geosciurus inauris; assembly: GCA_004024805.1. Classification (NCBI taxonomy): domain Eukaryota; kingdom Metazoa; phylum Chordata; class Mammalia; order Rodentia; family Sciuridae; genus Geosciurus; species Geosciurus inauris. The sequence continues at coordinate 113,479 of PVHX01000486.1, forward strand.
ATATCTTCAGTTAGTCATAATTGGGTCTCTCTCAAAGTCTTTTCCTGTGTGAAGTGCTCAATGATAGAATTATTTCTTTTTTCTATATACTTTTTTCATATTTAATTTATTTATTTGTTCTATTTAGGCTTACATGATAACAGATTGCAATTTGATTCATTATACACAAAAGATAACATTTCATTTCTCTGGTTATAAGTGATATAGAATCAGAACATACATGCAGTCATACATAAAGTTAGGGCTATGATGACTATCATATTTCACCACCTTTACTGTCTCCACGCCCCTTCCCCCCTTACACTCCTGTGAACAGAGTTCCTCCATTGTTCCCATGTCCTTCCCCACATTATGGATCAGCATCCACTTACTAATGAGTACATTCAGCATTTGGTTTTCTGAGATTGGCTTACTTCACTTAGCATAATATTCTCCAACTCCATCCATTTACCTGAAAATGCCATAATTTTATTCTCTTTTATTGCTGAGTAATATTCCATTGTGTATATATACCACAGTTTCTTTATCCATTCATCTATCGAAGGGCATCTAGGTTGGTTCCACAGTTTAGCTATTGTGAATTGAGCTGCTATAAACATTGAAGTGGCTGTGTCACTGTAGTATGCTGTTTTTAAGTCTTCTGGGTATAGACCGAGGAGTGGGATAGCAGGCTCAAATGGTGGTTCCATTCCAAGTTTTCTAAGGAATCTCCATACTGCTTTCTAGATTGGTTGTACCAATTTGCAGTTCCACCAGCAATGTATGAGTGTGCCTTTTTCCCCACAACCTCGCCAACACTTGTTATTTGTATTCTTGATAATTGCCATTCTGACTGGCGTGAGATGAAATCTTAGAGTAGTTTTGATTTGCATTTCTCTAAAGGCTAGTGATGTTGAACATTTTTTCATATGTCTGTTGATTGATTGTATACCTTCTTCTGTGAAGTTTCTGTTCAGCTCTTTGGCCCATTTATTGATTGAGTTATTAGTTTTTTGGTGTTAAGTTTTTTTAGTTCTTTATATATCCTGGAGACTAGTGCTCTATTGGATGTGTGTGTGGCAAAGATTTTTTTCCCAGAATATCAGCTCTCTGTTCACTTCATTGATTATTTCTTTTGCTGAGAAGAAGCTTTTTAGTTTGAATCGATCCCATTTGTTGATTCTTGATTTTACTTGTTGTGCTATCGGAGTCTTGTTAAGGAAGTATGGTCCTAATCCAACATGATGAAGATTTGGGCCTATTTTTTCTTCTATTAGACGTTGGGTTTCTGGTCTGATTCCCAGGTCCTTGATCCACTTTGAGTTGAATTTTGTGCATGGTGAGAGATAGGGGTTTAGTTTCATTTTGCTGCATATGTATTTCCAGTTTTCCCAGCACCATTTGTTGAAGAGGCTATCTTTTCTCCAGTGTAGTGTTTGGCTCCTTTATCTAGTATAAGGTAACTATGTAAGTGGGTTCATCTCTGTGTCTTCTATTCCATACCATCGCTCACTGTTTAGTCAGAGTTGCAGTTATTCTAAGACTCTTTTAAACAATGGAATGTTTTGGAAGTATAATCTCTTTTATTAATGTAAGAGTCCTGCTCATAAACTTGTTCTTATTCTGTTGAGTCAGCACTTACTGATAGATTCCTGAATTTACCGAGAGCTTTAAATGTTGTGTTTCAAGTGCCCTTTAGCCCCAAGAAATCAAGGAATGCATTAATGTGGTTGTCACTGTAATATTTAATAAGAAAGCTTGCATAGGATTTTAGAAACTTTCCATTTGAAGGTGTATTGTGCTCCTAAATAATACAGAAGCTATCAGTATACAAATAGGGCTGAGAAGGCAGGAAAGCTGATCAATGGTGCTTACTCTGCATTCCCAGGACATAGGGAAATGGAATTTAAGAAGCAGGTAGGTCAGAGAGAAGAAGAGTTCGAGCCTGCTCTTTCTACTAAGTGCAACAGTTGAAGGTAATTGCCAAATGAGCTTTTAACCTACCTAAATGTAAATATGAAAAAAACAATTTACAGTTATGTCTATCACTATGCCACAAAACCACAGGGCAACAATGAATGAGCTGTAATAATAATAACAAATCTCACTGCTTTTCACATGTAATGTTTGTAATATCTTAAGATAAAGAGCATTGATTCAAAGCCTCTCTGCATGTAAAATTGACCACTGTTGATCAATTATTTCTTCTGTAACATCTATAATTATTTGTTTACATGCTTAGCTCCTCCACTAGATTGAAATGTCTAAAAATGAAATTTTTTCCATGCACCTCTCATGCCATGAATTGCTTAAAACTTAATAGATCTGTAATGAAACTATTTTCTCATGAATAGTAACTTCATATATTGCTCTAAAAATAACAGGTCTACTCTTACTTTCTGTTGTTGTTGTTGGGTAGGGGACAAAGAGGTGAAGAAGAAATGAGGGGAAACAGGAAGAGAGAATATAAAAGTAGAGAAAGGAGACTGATGTTGATTGGATTGTTATAATTAAAAATCAACTCTTCTTTAAAGTTATTTGGATATCATTGCTCACACATGTGAGGCCCAAAATCATGTTCCATAGTGCTGATGTGTTGGTTGTTAATTGCAAAATCTGTGTCCACATTAAGTCATTACCAAGTTCTAGATAATTCTGAGAAGGATTTCCAAAGACCTTTTGCAAAGATGAAAAGATTAGACACAAGTTTTTTAATACTTTCTTCATTTTTAAAATTTATCGTGCATATGAACATTCCTAGTACTGTTTTTCATAAACCAAAATAATCACTTTGATAAATACCCTCTCTATAACCTGACTCTCAGGTTCATGTAAAGTGACAAATTGTTTTTATAATTTTTTTATCAAATTAAGTTAATTCAGTGTTTATTAGTCAGATAAAATGGTAATTAGGTAACAAACACATAGATGTCCTTGTAAGGATTACTACATTAGGCAAAAGCTATATCAGGTCTGGTCCTCAGCCAGAATTTTCTAAATAAGGTTTGCTCTCAGTATTTCTCCCTATCAAATTTTGTTCCTTGTGTTTACTTTAAGCAATGCCCATTCAGGGTACTCTTTTTGATTCCCTTCACCTATAAAAATACCCCACACCCTTCTCTCCTGTAGGTTTACAATGGTCCATACTGAGCAAGGCTGCAGGGTGTCGATAATAATTTAAGGTGCCATCCTCCTCAGTTGTCCATTTTATTTTTTACAGTGACTTCCAATGTTTTATACTTACAGTGGCTAACATGTGGGACTTTTCTGGTTTTAGCACTGAAAATTCCATGTCATAGGAACCCCCTCAGTCTTGGGCAAACCAGGGAAGGTTGTTTACCCTAATTATACTGAAAGGAGTCTGTTAAAAATAGTAATTGGGGGAGATTTTTTAACCTTTTCTCTCAAATTACAGTTCTTAGTTGGAGATTTTTTCAGCCTCTTCTCTTAGTCCCTGTTCAGGATGATGTCCTTGAGCTCCTCAGGGGTCCAATGTGTCCTGCTTTTCTTCACATGCTTCAAGACCAATCTCCCAGGAACTTTGCTGAGTGTGCTTTCTGGGTGACCTAAGACTTCCATTATTTTGTTTTGCTTCACAGTCATCTCCGTGCTCACCAATATTTTATATATCTTTATCTATATCTCTATACCTAGCTATAGATAGATATCTCAAAAGGATCTAGATTCCTGTTGCGGTCCCCATCACCAACACCCCATCTGTTAGACTATCTTCATAGTTCCTCACCTGTCAAATGAGCACTCCTTTTCTGCAGCATCCAGATCCTATCATGACATCAAAAAATACCCATGGGAAATTATCTAAAAGTACATATTATCCACAGCAATGTTGTTGACTATTAGTTCTAATAAGCAGAGTTTGTGTGTCATGCCTGATGACAAAAAACAATGTCTGGACAGAGTTTCAGCTATCAAGATTGGCTGTCTCTGTGAAATTATGATCATCCTGGGGCTCTGGAGTCCCACTCCACCCCCCATATTTTGCAGATATCTAAAATTTTCTGGTGATATAAAAAGGAGGAACAAATTTAATGTTTTATTTAGTGATTATTTAAAATGCATTTGACCAAAGTAGCTGATTTCAGTAAGTAAAAATATAAACATTGACCAAATCACTTTTGTTATGAGCTGAATTATGCCACCCTTTTATTAGGTTAGGTACCCCAGTACTTAAGAATGTGAGTACATTTAGAAGTAGGGTATTTGAAGAGGTACTTAAGTTAAAACAAGGTCACTAGGGTGAGTCCTAATCCAAGATGAATGATGTCCATTAAAAAGACATGACAGATGCCTGGAGGGAAGGCCATGTAGAGACATAGGGAGAGGACAGATATCCACAGGCAAGAGAAAGGCCAGGACCAAGTCTCTCCCTCATGGCTCTTAGAAGGAACAAATTCTGTCAAAAACCTGTTCTTACTTCTAGCCTGCCAAGTTGTGAGAAAATAGTTTTTTTGGTTAAGTCAACAAATCTGTGGTACTTTGTTACAACAGCAGCCGTGGCAGACTGATGCAATTTTCTGGTAAATAATCATAGAATTTACTAACTGGTTCAAACAGAGCTTTTCTGAAAGTTGGATGGAAAGCTTTGCTCTAGGTAGGAACCCAGGGCAAATGGATTAATCAACTACAATGGGTTTGCAGCTTTCACAGTAGAACTTGAATTCTTATTCCTAAGCAAACAGTAACTTCTCAGTTATCAAAATGGAAAGGAATACAGGGATTCTCTAAGAGGGAGAAAAGAGGGTTGTTGATGGTTTTTTTTACTTCCAAACTATCAGTGAAACCTCTTGAAATACCTTTAGAAATATAATATCAAGTCACCTCACCAACAACTTTTATCACTGATTCTATTATTTCCCCACAACTCACAGCATTCTATTCCACCTTGAAAAACATGACAATGTGATGTTCCCTCCTGAAAAGCGTTTCTCCAAGCAAGGTAAATTATAAATATAATTGAAAAAGCAGTAAATGGTAACTACAGATTTAGAAAAAAAATTATGGGCTCTTAAAACTGAACGGACATGGTTAATCATATGAAATGTGAATTATGTTAACAAATTTGTTATGCTTTTACAAAAAGAACAAACAGCACCTTTATATGTAATATCCATTTTATTTTGCCTTATTTTTCAATGATGTTTTAGCATCATCTAATTCACTTTGATCCTTACCATGGTTCCACTTTCCCTTTGGGTGGCATTTGGAGTTATTACTTATTCAGAAAAGAAAATAAGGATCTCCAGTAAAAAGTCAGATGGCTGGAAAAGATAAAAATACAACTGCCCTTGCCCTAGTTTCATAATTTCATTCAGGAAATGTTCAAAGGAGTTCACCGTAATGTTTCTTACCAAGTCTTGGCACTGGATCCTAAATACAATGTTCTGAATCAGACATTACAGAAACTTCTGTCTCTCCCCATTAGTTTCTTTCTAGAAGTAAGTGGAGTGCATCCACTAGGTTACTGGCCCTTCTTGATAGTAAGCCTGGGTCAGGTGCACCGATAGTCTTGAGGTTTTTGATGGTTCTATAATGACAGCAGCAATTTATACATTGACATGTGGACGGCAGACATTGCCTGTGAAGTTCCATTTACTTAGTGTTTGATTGAGTGCAGAAGTACATAGACATAGGCCCATTGCCCAGTCTGAAGCAAAGGACTGAGAAGACTTAACTTCTTGAATTATAATTAAGAGAAAAATGTTTCTTAGTACAGGAAATAGTGCTGTCCCATCTCTAAGGGAAAGCTGCTATTGGCCTCCCCAGTATCCACTTCTTCCCATTTCCAGGAACATATCCATATTTCACCTGGTGTTCAATGATTTCTGAACTCTCAGACCCTGGTAGAGTGTCAATGAATTAGCTCATGATCCAGGCCTGTCCAATAGAAGGACCACCGATTACAGCTCTCAATGACCGGCTGAGGGATAAACTTTTAAGCCTAAATTGTCCAATCACAGTGACTCTATTTGTGGGGTTATCAGAAAGTATCATCTTACTCTCTTAGTCAAGGTTGCCTTGGAGAAGCAAGAACCACTGCAATGAAGATTTATTATACAGATTCGACCTGACACTTTTGTGCATGCTAATCGAAGGCTTGGTCTGACTCTATTCTATCTTTGGTGATGAGTCTGAAGTCATAGATCAAGCTGAAGGAAAAAAGGTGGACAAGAACTTTCAGGAGGGAGGAACAACTGGAAACTATTCTTATCAGTCACCTGCCCCTCATGATGGTTTCTCCCTGACTCCACCCTCCTGTAGGACAAGTGGAGGTCTCACTGAAGAATGGCACTGGCTTTGGAAGAAGCAAAACCCAGGGAGACTAGCTGGTGCTCAGTCAGCTGCCCTTGACCAACATACTGAGTCAGGGGCTACAATAAGTCCCGGCCTACATCTACTTTCCATGACTAGAAATGGCTACTGTTCCATTGCTACCTTCTGAATCTTGTACAGATTTCTCTTGTGACCAATCCTAACTAGTGAAGGGAATTCTGGGAAGCATTCTTTAGTTTAACCAAGTTGACACATTGTAAGGCCAGAGCAGGAACATGAGTAAATGTGAGGTTAGTAAGTGTTGCAGCTCTTTTAGAATTTGTCTAGTAGGCTTTCTAGCATTTGCTGGAAAGCCCCCCTAACGTGAAAAAAAAAAAAAATGTGAGGTTAGTGCTCTTGTCTCCATGAAGGGAGAACCAGACCTGCTGGGCCCACTTTGTGCAACTCAAGGATGAAATCATAAAAAGCAGAGAAAAGAAAAACATAAAACAGCAAACACAAGTTTGGTCACACTGTTTAAGTTCAGTTTCAGAGAATACTTGAAACTGCCTCTGGAATTTTCAGTTGTAAGAAACTATAAATTCTTTGTGTTTAAAGCCAGTTTGAAATAGGTGACAACATCTCCTGAAAGGCTGCTAAATGATGATTTTAACGCAGGGCTGCTGTCTTTAACTGAAGTTTCTTAGTAGTTTTAAAAAGCATTCTTAAATAATATTAAATCCACCCTAGAGAAAACCAAACAACAGTTCATTTGTATCTTATTATTGATCAGGTAAAAAGGAAGAATGAAAGATATTTTCCATTTTTGAAAAGATTAACAAAAGGCGCAAGACAGTTTCCACTGTCATAAATAGCTCCTGTCATTAAGAAGTGGGTCAAACCCCCCTCTGTCTCCTCTTCACACCATCCTTACTTTCCACTATGATATAAGATCCTAAGCATTAAGTGTGTATTTCCCAAGAGCCTACGAAGGTACTTTTCTCTCATAGAATGGTACCTATACTAAGGTAAGTAGGGGTGTGGTAGCTAATTCTGTTATATCACTTAACCTAATATGTATCAGGGCAATATTATACCAAACTTGCCAATTCCAAAATCTTCTCTAAAGACTAAGCTTGGTAGAACACATTCAAGTAAAACAAATAATTTTGTCAAAACTGACTTTGATTTTAATCATATATAGATCAATACATTAAATGTAACAACACATTCCAATGGTTTAAGAGTGGATTTAAATATTAGGAACATTTTAAAAATATGTTTTCTGGCATGAAAAGAAAGTCACTGTCTTTTTTAAAACAGAAAAAAATAAAGCTAGAGATTCTCCCCATCAGCCACTGAAGAACAACAAGAAATGAGGATGAAATTTGATATATTATGTCAAAGTTAAATTTGTTACCTCCTTCTTGGGCACTATCCCTTCAAATGTGGAACTTCCATGGAAAGAGAATATCTCCCTACCTTATAAACAAATGCTTGTAATTATTTTGTAGTTCTACAACAAAAGCATGGTATAGAAATGGTTGTATTCATCCCATCAGTTGAAAATATTTTTTCAATAGGATAAAATAAATTTAACAACAAGATTAACAAATGATCAGTAAGGACAAGATTTCTCCAAGGAGATTCTATAGAAGCAATTACACATATTTTTCAAAATTATCTTAACATACTGACTAAATGTTACAAATTATCACTCAAATATTTTTATTCAAATATACTTACATTTTAAATGAGACAGATCTTAATTATTTAGTTTTATAATTAAAATTATTTTCATGCTTTTATTATCAACTGATGACAAAGTTTATTTCATGTAAATAAATATATTATTTAATGTATATTTTTAGTTCTACAATTTTAAAAACTTATTTAACAGACTGACATGAAAATTTTGCTTATCTAAATCTTTTTCGTTTAACAAATTGTTTTGGGGGGGAGTACTGGGGATTGAACTGAGGGGTACTCGACCACTGAGCCACATCCCCAGCCCTATTTTGTGTTTTATGTAGAGACAGGGTCTCACTGAGTTGCTTAGCGCCTACCGGTTGCTGAGGCTGGCTTTGAACTTGCGATTCTCCTGTCTCAGCCTCCCTAAGTGCTGGGATTACAGGCTTGAGCCATTGCGCCTGGCTACAAATATTTAGTTTCTATATAGATCAAAATAACTTTGAAGTAGTGGTTCTCAAAGTAGATTCCCTGAACCAACAGAATCTGCATCACAAGGGAAACTATTGGGTAAGCAAAAGTCTCACCTCAAACCTGCCACAGTTGGTGTTAGAGCCCAGAAGTCTGTTCCAACAAGTCCTTCAGGCGATTCTGCTGAAGTTTAAGAACTGCCGAATGTTCTCTCTAATTAGTGGATGAGGATACATAAGGGGGATGGGAACGGGAAACATAGGAGAAATGCAGGAACTCTGGATGCAGCAGGGGGAGGTGGGAGGAAGGAAAGGAGAATGGGTATAGTAATGATGGTTGATGGAGAGGGTCATTACTACACCTGGTGCATATATGAAGACACAAATGGTGTGACTCTATCTGGTTTGCAACCAGAAAAATGGAATAACTGAGCTCTGCTCATGTACTATGACTTGAAACGCATTTAAATAAAATAATTAAATAAAAAAAAAAAAGAACTGCTGCCTTTAAGGATTAGTTTAAGGCCTTTGCAATGAGACTGAACATGTTTGGAAGCGTACCTTGAGTACCTCCTGGTACAACCATTGCTGACCTTCCAACTTAGTACTGAAGTTTTTTTGAGTAGTGTTAAACTATTCTTAAAAATAGTGGTTCTAAATATTAAACATAGTACACACTTCATAACCAATTTCATAAGATTATATGAAGAAAAAATGAGATAATATTTGTGAAGACTTTATGTATATGTACTATGCAAACATAGGCATATGTATGCCTTGCAAACATAGAGGAAACTTTTAAAGTGGATAACTGTTACTCAAATTATTACTCTTACTTTACATCTTCTTCTCTCTCATTGAAATGAATAAGAAAAACCACGATATATTCTGCTTATAAGTATCTATATTCATAGACACTAAAGGGAACTTGAGGCGTTTCCTTATTTAAATTCCTCTTTTTACTAATGAGAAAAGTGATGCCCCGGAGACTTAGTGACGGGTCTAAAGCCTTATAGGGACTAATAGGCAAAGATTAGAAGCCACAGCCCTCAACTCCTGGACTAATGTATTGCAGGAGAAGCATTTTGTGCTGTCCAATGGTGCTTGGATCTGGAATTATTTTCTTTGGTATTACAAATTTTTATCCAGTGCAAATCTCTCCATCCCAACTCCCTCCTATATAAGCTGACACTATTTTCCAAATCGTGAAAGTGTTTATTATGCTTAAAACTTTCTGTATATACATAAAGAGAAAGTCAATGTAAAATATACCATATATATATTTCAAAACATTTGGTGAAATCTTGATGCTGAATGCCAGCTACATATCTGATGGTATGTTCAAACTGAAGTTTCCTATTTATAGTCACTTTTTATTTTATGCTGCAGACTGGTAAATAGACATGCAAGAAACGAATCTCTGACATGCAGTTTTATTTTGTTTTTTGTGTTTTTTTTTTCCATATTCAAGTCCATAGGTTTTATTTATTTATTTTTAAATTTAATTATTTTATTTAAATGCGTTTCAAGTCATAGTACATAAACAGAGCTCAGTTTTTCCATTTCTCTGGTTGCAAACCAGATAAAGTCACACCATTTAGTAATGATGGTTGATTGAGAGGGTCATTACTACCCCTGGTGCATGTATGAAGACACAAATGATGTGACTTTATGCAATTTTATTTTGAAAAATGTCTTTGGATTCTGTCAGCTAGCATGATTGTGCTACTTAATCTTTGGGTTATATGATTATACTTCACTCCCACTATGCCAAACAGCAGCATATGGAAGAAAATATCATATAAAATGGGAAGAGGATAATCATGTATGTATATATAGAAAAAAGATCTTTATTAATTAGAAAAATATCCTGTCACATATTTTTTCATTATTCTTTTAAATTACTTCAAATATTCCTTAAGCATTAAAAATTGCTAAAAATATCATTTATGGTAGAAAAGTATGCAAATTCAACTTCTGAAACTTCCACATATGGTATTTTCCAATCTTGTTTTTTCTGTTATATGTTCACATCACATATTCAAAGATGTTTACCAGCATTAACATTTCTCAGCCCAATGCCATTCATTGATTTAGTATTCTGCTCTTTCCAGAAATCTAGTTATCCCATGTCCAAAACTTACATATTTTCCTCTATAATATGGGAAATAAAAGTGTGCTATATCCATTATTAGTATGAACAGTTAATGACACACTGCTGGATGAATCTTAAGTTTTTATATGAAGACTTTCACAGAAAGAATCAGAGGATCTACAGCTTAAATAAAAAAAAACTCATACTGCAAGCTAGGGACTGAAATAAAAGCTCATCCTAATTCATGCATCATTAGACCAAAAGCCTAAAGACTGAAAGAATCCTTTAATCTTTTTCCACTTTTGAAATGCTCTAAGTATTGGATTAATAGTTTTTGATGCTTTTAATGATGTCAAGAATAGGATGTAAGTTCCTTATAAATTCCATTGAGTTTCTGTCAAATATCAAAGAATTTATGATCACTAATTTAGTCATTTCTGATGATGAAAATCCAGAATTGAAAGAAAAATATAAATCAGAAACATAGAAATTATTTTTTAAAACTATTAGAGTTAATTTATAACAGAATGTTTGAACATGGACTTAAAATTCCCCTGGAAGAATTTAATAAATGGTTATAAAATATATTTTTATTTATTAATATTTAAATCATTATTTCATCCTTCAATTACAGAGGTGATAGTTTTCTAGTTTTTAAAGCTGTCCTTAAAATTCCCAACCACAATCTGAAAACATGATGAGATATAACTCTGAAATGGTTTATTTAATTGTACTACACTAATAAGCTAACAAGATCTCTGTGTTCTCAGATCTTGCAGCCTGGAAAAACCCAGTTATTAATCCCTTAATATCCCTTCCCGAAATTCTTTGGTTTGCTGACATGTAAATAAGATTCCAAGAATATTCTAAAGAAAGTAAAATCATCACTAAGAGTGATTGTGTCCTGAATTTACAAATTAATTCTTTTTTCCTTCTCCCTCAATTTATTTTCAATTAAAATTAATTCTGTCTTTGAATATGTATTCATAACTCCTTGGTTAAGATGCATTCTCCATCACCAAATATAAATACTGAAAGTCTTAAGGACCATTCTTAAACTCTAATTCAAATTACCTTTGCCAGCATACCATATACCTTATGGTGAGTAGATTAAAAGTTCTACACAGATTCTACTTTCATGTTTTTAGCCAAATGGACATGTTTTATTCAGGATCCTGAAACAAAACATTTATTCAGCTCATCCACATTACCTTTAAGGGTGTGTCTTCTCCTTAGTAAATGCTGTCAGTCTTAACGGCCCTGATGTGGCCTCTCTGCCCCCCAACTGGCACCCTTCACTTCTCCCCACCAAACTTTACTCCCTCACCTGGCTCCCTGCACTCCTGAGCTCTCTATTGCCTGGGGTATTAGTGAATTCCAGCACCTTCCCAGCATCCAGTGCAATGCCTGATCATTTCTTTCCCAGGGAGCATCATTTCTTTCCCAGGGAAAATTTCCAAATACCCACCCCATTCTTATGATGGCCCAGACCTCTGTATCTCTCAGCATCACAGCCTCTCCATTGCAGCTGTCATAACAGCTACCACTTAACATTTAATGGTGTCATTTTTTATTGTCTGTCACTCGTGTACCAGCACAGAAGTCAGGGATCATGTTTTCTCCACATTACTAACCTCAAGCATCTAGGTGCCTGCCACAGAATAGGTACACATTGAATAACAATTTGTGAATGACTCTCCCAACACAAACACTAGCAGGCCACCAGAGGACGGAACATATGAGTAAGCACAGACCACCTTTTTGTTAACTCTGCCGGCCATTAGCATTTTCACAGGCTGAAGTTCTTGTATTTGTTTTCCAGGAGTGTTGAAAAACATGCTGGTATATTCTTTTGTGCATGCGCACACACAAGTATTTTTGTGAGCACACATACAATGGTATTGATATCTCTGGGTGGTTAAAACTGTTGTATACAACAGTGATTAATTAGGTTTTTGATGGTAGCTCTTTTTAATAACTCTTGTTATTAAAAATCCCTGAGAGGTAAAGACCTACTTTACGTTAGAATCCTGCGAAGAAAGAATGAGTTAGGCAGGATTGGCTACGGGCCCAAGATGCTGAAGGAAGCCGATGAAAACATCAGGTCCATGTCTGCATTTGCAGACACAGATTTGTGATGATATGTCATGTTTTCCTTCTGGCAGTCTTTTAAAGAGATGGGAGGAGGGGAGAGCAAGTTTCAATTAAATTGAAATCGCTATCATTTCCCTGTAAACGTTTGTATGAAGTTTCTTTCATTTTTTCTATATTCTGCTATGTGGTATGAACATCTTAAAAACAGAACTAGGTTTTTCAAGCAGAAAACTTTACACTGACTTTGAGTGTCCTCTTCAGTCCTTAGTTTCTGCACATTAGAAATGGGAGTAATGCTGGCAAACTCCACTTAGGAACACAAGAAAGCAGCCATGTGACATGGAAGGAGGGGAGCCTTGTGCCTGGCCACCGAGTGTTGTTTTGCTCCTTCTCTCCCCTCACCTCCCAGCAAAACTCCAGTTGCTCATGTTGAGCTTCTAGTTTATTCTGATATCTGTGTGATGTAATTATTCTAGCAGTCATTTATTTTAACTTTGGAAAATGGAAACAGATTTGAAAGAGAGAGCTTTTCTTTCTTTTCTCAACAACAAAGCAGCGTAATGTTTGCTTCTAAAACAGAAAAATACGTTTGATTATAAAACCCAATCTTGGATAGAAAGGTAGGCTTACTTTCAACAGTAAAAAGAAGTTTTTCAAACATGGAGAAAATAAGTAATTTTATGAGATTTTTTTTCTTTCTTACACACATACATACACACACACACGCACACGCACACACGCGCGCACGCACACACACATGAACCTCTCCCTACCATTCTCCCTTTCCCAAAAAGCACACCGTTTTTCCTATACATCCTCAGAAGTAGAGAATGCAGTTACTCTCAAAATCTCCAAAGAATTTACTAGTAGTAAAGCTCCAGTTAAGTCTCTCCACTGTTTGGTCACAGGGTTTTTCATTCTGTCCAAAGCTGACTGAAGATCTTGTAACACATCTCTGTAGCTATTTCCATAGTGAGCGCTCCAAGTATAGAGAAAATCATAGGCAGGTTTCCACATCATCTATAAAGGGAAAAAAAATAGACTTGAGTAGCATGGAAATAAAACAGAGAGGAAAATAGATGCCTTTTAAAAAGGTTTTATACCTCTTAAGACTTAACATGGAATGCCAATTATACATGGGCTTATTTGATGTCATAAGAAAGAGGGTTTAATAACCATCAGTTTCTTGTTATATCCCTGTTTCTAAAGCTAAAGATTGTTAAAATAATGACTGTAAATATAGTCTTTTTCTTTTTTCTTAATGCATAATCTTATTGCTCTTTGCCTTGATGTTAAGATAAAACTCCTTGCACAATTTTTTGACAATAATAAACTTTATAAGATAAACATTTAAGGTTAAAGCAATGAATTTTATTGTTATATATATATATATATGGTGAATTTTATGGCACTACATGTAATGACTTATATAACATAGTTTACACTAATTCATTTTATTCAAGCAAGTCTATAAACAAGGAAAATGTAGCTTGATGATCAAGCAAAATGAAAGCAAAAAATAGCTCTTTAGTTCAAAAATTGCTTCAATGATACATTTTATGACCAAAAGAAAGACTGATGTTCAATGCTTCTTCACTTTGCTTCTCCAAGCACCTGCCCACATCAATGATGTCATTGTTTCCATAGAAATAAATGTACGTCAAAGGAGTACTTCACATACAAGTGCATATGTAATGGTAACCAAGGCAACCAGGCTCAGAGAGAACAGAGACAAAGGCAGATCAAATAAGACAAATAAAAGAATGCACACACACACACACACAGCATAATGACAAAACAGAAAAATGACAGATGAACCATGTACTTACAATTGGAATAGTTGGAATATAAACTTCATTACTCACTACTTATTTGGGCTCACTAAACTAATTCAGTTGTGATTCTATCATGTGAAAAATGTAGGAACACAGACTCTGAGCTAAATATTATGCAGAATTTCTCTCTTAAAGTAATGTCCATTAATGGTAATATCACATGAAGTGGGAACTTGAAATATAATTTTTCACTTTCTTCCAATATCATCATATAATCTACAGTTGAAGTGAAAAGAATTAAAAACCTAAATAAGAGTTCCATTATATTTTGGTGCAATCCACATAAAGTCTCAAAGTATCATTTGATACTATTTGTTGAGAGCTGTCATGAACAGGTACCTATATGCCCACTTCTCTTGACAAAGCTAAATTCTTTAAAACAGAGAAGGAAAGATAATCATCAAGGATATATCATAGCAAGGTCTATGATAAGCAAAAAAAAATTGTCTCAGATTTTTGTAAGTAAGTTTTACCCTCATCAACCCTATCCATAAAGAATTGTATCTTTTACCACTGACAGACTATGAATGAGCTACCCTCTGATCTATTTTTCTGAAGACTTACATTGAAATCAAACTTCTCAAAATATAGATCATCACTTGTAGCTCAGCAACAGAAGATAAATTGAGACATTAATAGAACCTTTTTGTTAGATTCAGTCTTGGTTGTCACTGTTCAGATGCAAGAAAATGCTAGATAAATAGATTATTCTGTACTGGGTTTTTCCCTGCCTGTAAAAAAGCTCTGGAGCCTATATTCTACATTGTATTCACTTAAAAGCCTCTGATGCTCTACCTGGTACATCATTTTTCAATTTGTCATGTATTGTTGAAAATAATGGTATTTACAATGAATGCTTTCTAAGACTGTTCTAAGTCCCTTTGTTATTAAACGTGATCGGCAATGCATTTGGAAATATTTATGATTAATTGTAACTGAGAACATTTTGGTAACAAGGTGATGGCAAAGGAGATTAGCACAAAAGATAGCAGAAAACAGATGTCCTTTAAGAATTGCAAATGGGTAATTCTGGAGTTGTCCACTGCTCTGAAAATTTGAGTACCTTTATAGTTAGAAGTGGTCCAAATGGCCCCACTGACTTTCCTAGGTAGAAAAGCTTTGTATCATTTATCTTGCTGCAGCACTGTGAATTGCTATGTATAGAAAAGCCCAGAGGTGCACTCAATCATGAAGCAGTTTCTCAGTGATGCTGGGAGCTGGAAATATACCCAGGTGATGCATAAATTAGAAGCTGCAGATTCCAGAGAGATCCAGTGATACATCTACTTACGCACTTGGGCAGAGTGCTACATAAACCCCTCACATTTTCCAATTTGTACTGATCACAGAACATGCACTCAGCTCTTGCAATTCAGAGACATTTGGATAGCTTGCTGAGTCCTGAACTCTAATTAATACTTCTGAAACTATAAAAAGATTTCTTAGGAGTCCCTGGATTAGTTAGAAATGCAAGGAGGGACATTTCCCTAAAATCATGTGAAATCCCCTGGAGTCTAAACCATAATCTGTTTAGAGATGGGTACAATAGATTTAGGATGAAAGCAGCAGGCCACTGGTAAACTTCATGATTTGTACTAAAATATGAGTATATTTTGCATGATTTTTGTTGTTACTGCAGCAAACTAAACCCGCATATTCCTTTAGTGTAAAATCTGATCTGCCATATATAAAAAATCACTGCTGACTATCAACACAAATAACACAGAAATGCTCTCATAGTACAAACACAGTAAAAATACTCAAAAACTGTTCAAAGTCACTGTTCATTAATTGATTTACTTATTTAATCAAGATTTATTGAGTTCCTAGCAGAACAAAGAATCTTGTTACAGCAAGGAATAAAATGACTAAAGCATGGCTCTTGCTTTTAGAAGCTTATATCATAGAAGAGAGGCAGATACTTGTACAAACACTGACTCAATGGGTAGATAGGTAAGACTTGGTAATCAATAACAGTTAGAAAAACCTAAAAAATCACTATAGTTTTAAAATCAATGAGAGAAAAACAGATCATCACATTGACTGAGAGACAAGATGTTGCAGTGGAAATAAAAATAGGTTTTGGTGTGAGTCTTGCTCCAAGTTCCACTGCTTATGGGATGCGTCAACTTGAATAAATTGATCAAATTATCAGAGCTTTGAATTTATTAAATCTATAAAATGTGGATAGTAATTCCTATGTCTTATGTTCTCATGGAGGCAATTCATAAAGTTTTTGATGTATGGTATTATGGTTTGGATGTGAAATGTCCCCCAAAAGCTCATGCAAAAATGTCCAGAGGAGAAAGAGTCAGGTTATGACAACTTTAACCCAATCAGTTAATGAATCCTCTGATGGAATTAGCTGAGTAATTACTGAAGGCAGGTAGGGTGTGCCTGGAGGAAGTGGTTCATTGGGGTCGTGGCTTTGGGGTATATATTTGGTATCTGGAAAGTGCAATCTCTCTCTGCTTCTGATGATCATGTGAGCCACTTCCCTCTACCACAGTCTTCTGCCATGATATTCAGCCTCACTTGGAGTCCTGAGAAATGGAGCTGGCTATCTATGGACTGAGACCTCTGAAACTATGAGCCCTCAAATAAACTTTTCCTCCTCTACAATTGTCCTGGTTGGGTCTTTTAGTCACAGCAGCAAAAAACTGACTAAAACATGTGGTTTGCATTTAATGCTTTCTAATAGGTTATGGAGAAAAGTGGATATGCTTTAATGGGGGCTTCTTATCCATTGAAGCCTGGTTTTATCTTTATTGAATGTGATATAATGGAGAGAAGTTATCTGAAAAGAAATTGGAATGGGGAGATGACCTTCAGAGAGCAAATGTTTATCATCACTCATGCTATAGGGATGGAGAAAAGTGTGCAAGCAGAACACACCAAAGAAGATAATAAAGGGAAGAAAAATCTACACCTAACCAAGTGGTGTGAATACAATAAGACAGAGAAAGCAAGAAAAGGATGGTGAGAGGCTAGGGTCAGAGTGACAGAAAATGACTTCAAGTTTTTCATGTGCAAAAGCCAGCGACTAATAGCATCCCAAGGAGGATGTCCAGTGATTTGCAAGAGCCAGTTCACACAAGCTCCCCATGACTGATCATTCACATATCCCCCAACTCCATATGACATCACATTGTTAGGCCCAAATCACCCATCTTGGGAGTAGTCACACCACTGAAACTGGCAAAAGCTATAAATGAGAGCTTTTCCCCCTTGGAGAGCTGAGTATGAAGCATTTTACTATCACACTGCAGAGAATATCCCTTTGCTGTTACCTCCCTCACTACTGATAATGTAAAGGGATGTGGAAATATCAAGAAAAACTTACAAAAGTCAAGATTGGGTAGTTGGCTAACCCTTGGGAACTTTGGATAAAGCATTTTGAAGAGAGTGAGTGCAGAGCATACTAGAGGAATGATCAGGCACCAACAAAATTAAAGCCACAGAATAAAAAAGTCACATTTGACAGGAGCCTGAAACAGAGGATTGCAAATTTAAAGCCAGCCTCAGCAACTTAGCAAGGCCCTAAGCAAATCAGCAAGACCTTGTCTCTAAATAAAGTACAAAAAATGGGCTGGGGATGTGGCTGTATGGTTGAGTGCCTCAGGGTTCCATCCCCTGTACCAAAAAATAAAAAAGAAGTCACATTCGAAATTTGAGTGTTCAAGGAAGAATGAAAGAGAGAAGGAGTAAAAGGAGGATGAAGAGGAGGAGGAAGAGGAGGAAGGAAATGATCAGTGGAAAAGGATAATTTTTACAAGGAAAGAAAATCTATAAAAAGTAATATTTTATATAGAAAGGAGATTTTATTTGAATTCTAACTCTGCTAAATGGAAAATTTAGAGTTATTAAGGATTAAAGTGGAACATATATAAAACACCCAAGAAAAAAGGTCAACTTCCTTTAGGCATAAACATACACATAAACATAGAAGTTAAGATTATTATGAAGTCAGGGTGGATAATTAGAAGGCAAGTATTAAGAGAAATTGAGAAGGAACAAAAGTACATGTCAATATTTAGTTAATAACTGATAAAAATACTTGTGTTTTCCCTTAATAAGCAAATATACGCCAGGTGTGGAAAATATATCTTTTTCAATATTAAGCTTTGCCTTAACAAAGCCTAATAAAAACCCAGCTTTCATGAATGAAATAGTCTAATCTGCTGGGAGGGAGGTTGTTTGTTTTTTTGTTTTGCTTTGCTTTTTTTTTGTCCTTTCTGGAATGCATAAATGACATTTGGATTCAAGTCTTTAAATACTTAAATTTTTATTTCTTCAGTCTTCCTTATTTTGTTCTAGTTTTCTTGCTAAAATGAACATATGTTATCAAACACAAAAAGAAAAGAGGTAACTTGTTA
The DNA here is from genome assembly GCA_004024805.1 of Geosciurus inauris. Classification (NCBI taxonomy): domain Eukaryota; kingdom Metazoa; phylum Chordata; class Mammalia; order Rodentia; family Sciuridae; genus Geosciurus; species Geosciurus inauris. Next base: position 132,287 of record PVHX01000486.1, read on the forward strand.
ATTAATACATGAGTGTATTAATTAACAATAAACTGTGAAATTTTGTCCCAGAATACATATCCTTACATTTTGTGATACATTAAAGAGAAAATAAAGTTATCTCTAGAAATCTTTGAAGGAGTAAAATGGGTAGAATAAATAATTTTCTTTCCAGATTGACCTAAGTAAAGACCTATAAAAGCTGGAAATGAATTGTTAACTGCCAAGATCTCTTCCAGGTTTATGTTATATCTATTCAGTATTTTAAAATAGTTTTTCCACTCTTGCTTAATATGATTAAGGGAAGATGCAGAAACTCTACATTTGTCCCTCAACAAATCCAAAAGAAAGCATGCTTTTGAGAGTTTTGTTGAGTTATTCGAAACTACAAAACAAATTCTCTCAGCATTCTTATCTCAATCTTTTATATATATATATATATATATATATATATATTGGATAGATAGGCTAGATAGGCTGCATTCTTATGTCTATAAGGTTTTTAATGTTAATCTCATGGTGTTATGGATTCATCTTTGAATAGAAAGCATAAGGCTGATAAAAGCAAAGTTGTTCATTTCTCATCTTTGTGCTGTGATCCTTTCTATAAAGGGCAGTATCAGTAATAATTTAGTCTATCAAGTTGAGCTGTTTTCCAAAGTCTTAGCTTTTGTGTACAAGGAATATATCTTCCCTTTGATTTATCTTCTCAGTACTCAGGGACAAAGTAAAAGATAAGGGAGCAATGGAAAAGTAATACGTGGGATGCTAAAAGAAATGAAACAGATTAGAGACAAAAATAAAGTTTTCCATATTTAGAGTGCTTATTCCTGGAAGCCAATAAGACTCATTAGATAAATGCACTAGATGATGAATGTGGCATGAATAAAAGCAACTCAGATCTGAGTATAGCATTCTATGTCATTTTTTAGCTCATAAAATATGAATAGCATAAAGAATGTAATTGATTTTAACTACCTTTGGATAATTACATTTTGCCACATTTGAGGATTAATAATCCACCTACCTTCCTCATAAAATTACAGGAGAAACATTTCATTCTAAGTACCATTAGCTGAAGAAGTATTAAGGCAAGCTTGCCTTCTTAATGATTTTCACGTGTTCTGTCTTTAGTACATCATTTACAATATCTAAGTAGGCCTTTATATCACCTGCAATTAGTAATTATATAAATGTTATTGAAGATAAGGTTGCCATTGTCTTCAAAAGAGAAAAAAAGTTAAAATATTGATCTGATGCTTAGCAAGATGTTGGTTTTGTGAAATTCCTTGTGTTTACATTCTCTAGTAATAGACCTTGATAAAGAAAACCCTAAAATCAAAATCAAACACTGTTATACCTCTGTCCATTTAAAAATACCCTTAAAATATTTAGCTTACTATGGTTATTATTTCTACTCATTTTTCAGTGTGGTAATGAGACATGATATAGAATTAAATAAAAGAACACTGAAATAATATGCATTAACAAAGAATTTTATCCCTTTTTTTCTTTCTTCCATCATTTCAGAAAGTGAAGTATAATTTTGAAATTGAAGATAGCAGCAACAAGTATAGCAATGCACAAAGTAGATGATGATAATTAAATATCATTGTGCCTAATCTCCAGCTTGAACAATGAAGATTGGAAAAATTATTCTATAAATTTTACCACTCTTAGGTGAATTTCCATATAATACTTTTCCCTTCTTTAAGAAAATGTAACTGTTTCTCACTGCAAAAGCATAGCAAACAAAGGACGTAAGTACCAAGGCTGAACTAAGCCAGGTCCAGATGCAGAACCAGACAATTCAATATCCCTGTAAGCAGACCCAGGAATTGCACATAAGCCAGAAAAACATATTATTCCAAGGACATTCTTATTACCTTTTGCAACAGAGATTTTCCAAGGAAAATTAAATGTTCAGCCCATAAGAAAAAGCTAATCAGCCAAGACGTTTTCTCATTTTTTTTCCAGGCATTAATGTTCTGCCAGTTTCTTAGAACGCTTGAAATCATTGCTGACTTTTTCCTCACCTGCATTCTTTCTCGGTCATATTACTAAAAAATTACTATATTTTATTCCCTTTTCCAAAGTCACTCAGTGTCATATAGTGGTCAAATTCACCTCTTCCTCTTCATCAAAATAACAGATACAATATATTTAGTGATCATAATTTACAAAGCAATTGTCACAAATATTTTTATATACTAACTCACTTGATCCTCAAAACATTTGATGTCTGATAAATAAGATAATATTATCCACCTCATTTTACTAAAAAAAAAAAAAAAAGAGTCCTACAAAAGTCACTTGCCCAAGGTCCTAGACTAACACATGGTAACTTTGGAATGGTAATTCAAGCCAGGAAGCTGAACTCTATGATGTGGAAGTCATTCAATACTCTCCTCCACTGACCCCATCATATAGACCAACTACATCTCCCAGAGATTATTAAGGTGAACTCTCACATCTTCTCTTCATTGGTCTCTAGAACTAACCATTTTCCAGAAGCCTTGAAATCCCAATCCTCTCCAATTATTCAAATATTCCTCATCCTTTGGAACTAGGACATGTCCCTGATTTTTCTTGACCACTTTAATCTCTTTTAAATTCAATAATTCATCATTATCTTAATCAACCTAGCACACTAGTTAGGACTTTGTATCATACAAACTGGATTTGAATTTTAGCTGTATCACTTAATAACCATGTAATTCTGAGTAAATTATACAAATGCACTCACACTCATTTGGCATAGGCATAAATGTGGACAGTAATAATGTTTTCCTTACAAAGTTTGTTGATAGAAATGAGACATTGTAATAAAATGCTCATAATGATTAACAGACATCCAATAACATTCAATAAATTGCAAATATTATCATTCTCATCTAACTATACATTTCATTAAAAACTTGTTATTCAAGTATTGACAATTTATCCCAATTTCCAAGCCAATGTTCAATTTAGCTTTCAAAATAAACAAAATTTTATTTTTCATTCTGTTGATGCTTTCTGTAGTTCCTAAGCCAATGCTGAGAACTGATAGATCCAGAAAACATGCTAAGTGTATCACTGATTATAACACTGAGGGCAAAGATACAAAGGAAAGATGCTAAACAAGTGCAAGAATTCCATATAGAAGTTTTCATTCATTTAATATATAAATAAAATTAATTATTTGAAGATCATCTACTTTCCTGACTTTCAATGTAGACTTAGAAAAAACTGCCATGAACAATCCAGTTGCCAGCCAGAAAATGAGAAGGAACAAAGAATGCTCCTAAATGACAGAAAAGACAATTAGAACTGCATTGACCAATTAGTGACCACAAAAAGACTTAAAATACACCTTACTGATTTTAATTTTGTACAGGTGAGTGGTTACTAAGATGGAAAAAATATGATTAGGAATGTTGGTTTCACTGGACTTCCACAGAAAAAGTGGCTCACTGTGGTACATCAGATAAAGTATCCTCCAGAGGCATATTGGTGCCTTTGTCTGAGGTGGAGCTCAGTGGGCTAAGGTGAATTCAAATTTGTACCAAACCTTAGTATCCTTAGTGAGTAAGAGTTGTATATATGTATGTATGTATATATGTATGTATTTATTTATTTGTTTATTTTGATACCAGGGATTGTACTCAGGGGCTCTCAACCACTGAGCCACATCCCCAGCCCTATTTGGTATTTTATTTAGAGACAGGGTCTCGCTGAGTTGCTTGGCACCTCACTTTTGCTGGGGCTGGCTTTGAATTTGCAATCCTGAGCTCCTGGGATTACAGGCATGCGCCACTGTGTTCAGCTAAATAGGAGTTCTTAATAGAAGGAGCATTTTATTTATGGTTTTGCAGGGGGCCAATGGAAAAAAAAGAGTTATAGAGAAATTATTGGCATGTATGATAACATTCCCCCAAAAGCTAATTCAGGCCTACTAACATTTTAGCACAAGCTGGGCATGGTGGCACACACATGTGATCCCAGCGGCTCAGGAGGCTGAGGCAGGAGCATCATGAGTTCAAGGCCAGCCCCAGCAACTTAGTGGGGCCCTAAGCAACTTACAAACCCGTCTCAAAATAAAAGATAAAAAATGGGCTGGGGATATGGCTCAGTAGTTAAGTGCCCCTTGGTTCAATCCCTAGTAGCAAAAACCAAACAAACAAACAAAAAGTATTTTTTTCTAGAACTAACCATTTTTCATGGTCTATTTTTCTAACATTTTATTTACTTCTATATATTTAAATCTCTAAGTATCTTCAGAAAAACTTCAATGAATTTGCACTAGCTTTTTCAGAAAAACCTTGGCAAGAGTTACATCTTTGCATAGCATTAAGTATATTTTTCTCAAAATAAATATTCTGAAAAATGTATTTTGCTTATTAATCAGATTCTAAACTTTATGGTTTTGTTTCTGTGTAGAAATCATAATGCTATTAGAGAAATTGAGTAACATTTCTTAATTTTAATTTGGGGAGATGGTTAATTTAAAAAATGGCATCTTCATAGGTCTCCAAAGACAGTCCTTTTCTTCTTATTGTTGAAAGTTTTTGTTATTAAAAAACTTAATTTTCAAAATATTTCCAGAACCCTGGCTGGTACAGATAAGCAACAGATAGTTGTCTATTAAACACAATAAATATAAAACAAAGATAAGAGAAGTTGAAAAGAATACAAAATCAGTGAAAAGGCGCTGACACACTTGGAGGGCAATTTTGGAGCATGTGCCCTCAAGGAAGTGAAGGAAAGGAAACAGAAGTAGCACCAGAACCACTAACCTGGCTTTCTTCCAGTCCCAATGCTGGTTCCTTCCTTCCGCATCCCCTACTTGGAACTAATACCTGTGTGTTCTGAAATCAACTACTTGAATTATAAATGGATCATATTTAAGAATCAACTCCTTCCAAAAATAAAATTGCACAGCTATGTTTTGTTAGGGGGAAAGAAATTAGCATACATTTCCTCTTTAGTTTGAAAACACGTATAAATTGCTATAGGTCATTTGGAATGGCTTTAGTTCATACACCATGGATTTTCCTAACTATTTAATAACATGTTCAGAGTGAAGATTGTTAGTATTAATCACAAGAAACTGACCTATAGCCCCTAGGAGAACAGCTAGGGGCTTTCCTCTTTGTTTCTGAGTATTCATCAGCCCCAGGCACAGACTTAGTCATTTATGATTTGGGCTGTGCAAAAGTAAATAATGGAAAAGTGTGCTGTTTGTTGGTTCCCATCAAGATTTGAGGGAAGACAAACTATAAACAACTAGAAAGAAGCCAGATGCTTAAGGAGGCTGATAGAATAAATAATTCTCCAATAACTCTCAACAAAATTCTTTAAAAATAGGGTATTAAGAAAAAAATGTTGTGCTTTCAATCAGACAACTTATTTTATCAGTGAAATGAAATATCCAAATATGAAGAGCACATTTCTCATAATATTGGTCCTTTTTCCTTTGTAACGACTTTTGGTTTTTTGTCTCATCTACAAAATACTTGTGTCCATTTCATGCACAGCACTGGATGCTATAGTATTTTCACTTATAGGTTGAAGTACCTTGTGCAGTTTACAGAGATAAATATAGTCTATGAGGGGGAAATCAGCCCTTAGTTCTCAGCTGCTCCTGGCTAAAGTGATTTGGAGTCCCTGCTGGAGACCCAGGCAGTAGGGACTTGGAAGCTGGACTGCTGACACTTTCTGCAGCTGCTGGGATTCTACTAATAAGTTCTGGCTCTTTACTCTTTGTGGAAAGCTTACTTTGTCCTGATTACCCAGCTAGAAGAGTTGTTCACAGTTAAAAAAAACAAAAACAAAAACAAAACCCTCAAAACATTAATAACTATACAATTCTATGCCCCAAAAGGAGGTGGAAAATATACCTTTTGCTTCTACTAGGTCTTCATTTAATATAATAAAGAATATTTTCTTAAACTTCAGTATCTTGAAATGCTTATCCTCATTTGAAAGATACAGAACATTTTATATGTGCTCATCACTGGAATATTTGCATTTAATTCAATAAAAATGTAATCACATTACTTTGTGGTAATCTGGAAAAAATATAATCTAACTTGTACTCACAGCCTATATTTGTTGTATTATTGATTTTAAAAAGTAGTAGTATGGTAAATTAGTAATTTGTACTAAATGTGGTCATTCTGTACTTAATGTCTGTGGTTCTCACTGTATGCAAAATTGGGAAGGAGAAAATGGAACTCATAGGTACCTCTATATTTCATTACCAGCAGTCCCACATCACCCATCCATTTAATACCTTTTGATAACCTTGTTTATGACAAATGGCTTAGTCAATGTCTAAACCTTATGAAAACTTACTATTATACCTTCCTCCTTTGCCTTGACATGTCCTAATCATTTCCCTTCAGAATATACCTGTTCTATGTTTAAAGTTGTTGCAGTTCTCTTGCTGATCCAGTTTGATCAATTCATTTGACCAAAGGCCATGTTAATATGAAATCCAATAGGAGAAATATCAATGTATTTTAAGGGTGTTCAATGTCTCTTAAGATTGAGAGATGAACATCAGATAAAACATTAATCTCTAGGATATATAAAGAACTCAAAAAACTTAACACCAAAAAACAAACAACCCAATCAATAAATGGGCTAAGGAGCTGAACCGAAACTTCTCAGAAGAAGATATACAATAGATCAACAAATATATGAAGAAATGTTCAACATCTCTAGCAATTAGAGAAATGCAAATCAAAACTACTCTAAGATTTCATCTCACTCCAGTCAGAATGGCAGTTATCAAGAATACAAGCAACAATAAGTGCTGGTGAGGATGTGGGGGAAAAGGCACGCTCAAACATTGCTGGTAAGACTGCAAATTAGTGCAACCAATCTGGAAAGCAGTATGGAGATTCCTTAGAAAACTTGGAATAGAACCACCATTTGACCCAGCTATCTCTCTCCTTAGTCTATACCCTAAAGACTTAAAAATAGCATACTACAGTAATGCAGCCATTTCAATATTTATAGTAGCACAATTCACAATTGCTAAACTATGGAAGCAACCTAGATGCCCTTCAATACAATGGATAAAGAAACTGTGGTATATATACACAATGGAATATTACTCAGCAATAAAAGAGAATAAAATCATGATATTTGCAGGTAAATGATGGAATTGGAGAACATCATGCTAAGTGAAGTAAGCCAATCCCAAAGAACCAAAGGCCGAATATATGGATGCTGATCCATAATGGGGGTGGGAATGGGGAGCATGGGAGAAATGGAAGAACTTTGGATAGGGCAAAGAGGAGGTAGGGGAAGGAAGTGGGCATGGGGTAGCAAAGATGGTGGAATGAGATGGTCATCACTACCCTAGATAAATGTATGAAGACACAAATGGTGTGATCCTATCTTGTTTACAACCAGAGAAACGGAAAATTGTGCTCCATGTGTGTACTATGGCTTGAAATGCATTCTTTTGTTTTAAAAAATAAAAATAAATAAATATAAATTTAGAAAAAGAGTGAGAGATGTATGCTTCAGATAGTTTTGATGGGTTACATGGGTAGTGACCCAGTTAGTGGATCTTCAAGGACATTTCCCCAATTAATCATGGATATGGTTTGGGCTTGACTGCATTTTCTTAACATGTTCTGCAACTTTTCACTATGGAATTAGACATACAAAAAGCTCACCTCAGCAGCAACATCTCCAGTTTTTCCACGGTGAGGAATTTCGTATGCCTCCATTTGTTGCTTTGTGAGTCGTACCAACTTTTCAGCAAGTTCCCTCCAGCCTTTTCCAAGTTTGACAGCTGAAGTCAGAATAATAGCTTCTTGGAGAAGATGTGCTACCAACCCTTGGCAGTCCATCTTCAGCAGAGCCTACGGCAACAATTGTATTTCATAATTAAAAGCAACTCATTTTGACTTTTTCCTTTCAATTAAACTTTTTATTACTTATTCTAGAAATTGGAGTCCTTTTTTTTTCACTACACATATAACTAAGTTTTCTAAAATCCAAATTTTTGATCCATTGTTAAGCAAATTCAACACACATACTTAGAATGTGTGAGGCTCTGAGTTCAATCTACAGCACTCTCCCTTCCAAGAGTAAAATTTCCCAGAATTATGCCCACTGCATATGAATAAGGTACTCTTTCGGCTTTGAACGAAGCTATTGACATTTTTAAAATTTAAAACTAACCAAATACCTTCCTCCACTAATGTAATTGTGTTAAATATAAACCATAAGGTATTAAAGATAAAACAGTCTTCTACATGCAAAATGGAAAACCATCACTCTTCCTTTTCAGGAATCTGAACTTTTTCACCCACCACATATGTATGTTTTAAACAATTCTGTAAGTTGCTGCTCTGCTTTGAATATATTTTAGAAAACGTGATTATATCTATGTATTCTCTTCTCTGGTCAAATAAGCAAATAAAATGTTTAGCAGCTCCTCAGTACTTAGTAGCACTTGGAACCTTTATCTACAAACACAATAAGTACAAATGAATGACCAAATTAGGTAACTATTGAAGTTTAAGAAGTGTTTATTCCTATGTAAATATACACTTAGAAGAACTGCTTGTGGCTTTTATACAGAGACTAGACTGAGCCATGCATTTCTACTGAGGAATTACAGCCTCAGTGAGAAGCAATCCTGAGCCAGCAGGACCCTAAAGGACTTTTAGTAATGTGGAATGGCTTTATTGCTCCATAGTCCAGTTGTTTGTTTGGTTTTGTTTTTAGCAAAAATAAACTTTTCACTTGAAGTCATAATACCTGAGTTTAGAATCCAGTTCCACAAACTATAAGACTTCAGATGAATCACTCAATCTATGTAATGATTTAAAATTTAAAGTGTTAATACTACTGTCCAATGCTGAATAATAAATATGAAGATTAAATCAGATGTTGAAGGATTTCAGAGTGTCAAGTATATCAAGATAGCTACCCTCTAAAGTTTCTTAGTTTGGCCAGTTCTTCAAATTCATATACAGCCCAAGAACAAAAAGTATATTTATTGTACAAAGAAAGATTCAAGGGACAAAAATGTCCCCCACCCCACACTCAATCACCTTCCTGTCCGATGGCCCAGCCTAAGCCTTCCATTCAGGAATCCTGAATCTTGCAGAGGCACAGTACAAGTCTGAGGGCTCCCTTGGGACCTACTTTCATGATTGGGCTCTCCACCAGCATTTTCTATGTAGCCATTCAAACCACAGTATTAATTATCATACCCCCAAAATGAACCGGTATGAATAGGCTTAAACTTTGAGATCATTGGGCCAATATAACTAAGAGTTCCACTAAGAAAGAAAGAAAACAATTTCAATTCAAATTTTTGTGAGTACATACTGAATGTGAGCTATGAGAAGTAATGGGCTATTGCAAAAAGCATGTGAACTTCTACCAGACAGCATAGCTTCTAACATTCAGTCTCCAATGGCCCAGATTAAGTGAGAATGTGGCATACCATAATAAAACTATCCACTTACCAAATGGATAGTGGGGCTTTTTAAACATTAACTGCTCTTGGTATCATTGTAGAACCATCAAAAATACTGAAGGAGAGGAAAAGGGTTTTTTTATACATATATAAATTATTATAATATAAATTATTATATGAATTATAATATAATATTATATATAATAATTATATTATATTATATTATATTATTATTATATATAATGATATTATATTATAATATAAACAATATTATATTATAATATAAATAATTATAAATTATAATATAAATTTATTATATAAATTATAATATAAATTATTGTTGATGTCCCAGACTAAATTTCTTCTCTAATTATTTTTTCTCCTTTTGTACTTTGATTAAAACTTTACTCCTCTGTATGAACCCATTTGTATAATCTCATTCATATTCTCTATGCATATAATTAATATATATTGATTATATGCTTGAAAAAAGAAAAACACTGAAAAGTAGACCTCTAGCAATGGCCAAGTTAGTTTTGTTTAAGTTTGCTTTTATTTACTTTCATGTTATGGAGCCGCTCTGATATTTTAGGGCTATCTAAATATTTGAGAGAGAAAGAGAAGAAAACGTCTCATAAGTTTTAGGCCCAGCACAAACAGAACCTTTAACCTCCCTTTAAAAAAGATGATCCTTCTGGCTTTATTTTCTAAGAAAATCACAATGGAATCTCAAATCTAAAAATCCAATTGTATGATCTTTTAGGATAGGTTCTATATTTGCTGTAAAGTGACTCAACTTATTTGAAGCTGCTTTTTAAAAAAACATTTTCTCCTCTCATATGTTTGGTTATAAGTTAATAAAACTTTCTGTGGTAAATAAATTACTATGATCAAGCAATACTCACCACAATGAGTTCATAAAGAAACTTCCTTGTATTTCTGTCTCCATGGCAATCTTCTTTTAACTTCTTTACAACATAAGAAACCTTTTCTGATTCTTTGTCTGCTTGTATTTGATCAAAATCTTCCAGTGCCAGATGAGAGTACCCCAGGACATCAGCTAAAACTTTCCAGTCATAAACTTTTTCTAACACCAAGGTCAATACAACTGAGTATATATAAGTCAGTTTTTTAAAGGGCAGAGCAATTTGTTCAAGAAGATTCCTGGTTGTAAAGATACTATCAGACACAGACATGACTTGTTCTTTTGAAATCACCTTGACATTTTTGCAGTGCACAAGTCCAATCTTACCTCTGAGGACTCCCACGTACCATTCCTTCACTTTAGACTGCCCCATGGCTTTTACCTTACCTTCTCCAAGAAGAGCTATCATGTCGCCTTTGAAATATTCCAGAAAGTAGTCAATCTTGCTTTGTCTGAGCACTGTCTTCAGGGTTACCCCATAGTTGGTAAAGTTCAATTTTTTATCTTGGAATGTAGGATATTTAACAAGCACTGCTGAGAATAAAGGAGTGGACTTGCCCTCTTTCTCCTTCTGCAGATAACCTGGCAGATTTGAGAGCCTTTTCAGATTGGGAGCTGGATCAGGTGAAGTGATAAAAAACTGTGCAACTGGTCTACCATTAGGAGGCTCCACCTGAACACGGAAAACAAACAAGTGCATCTCTCTGCAGTCCACTAACGAAAAGAAAATTTGTTGATGAACTACCTCACCTGCTTCCAACTGCTTTTGTTTAATTTGTTTACCATCCCTTTGTACCTTTACTTCAAAATCGGGATCACATGAAAACACAGAGATATTTAAATCCTGTGGCTTGTCAAGCAAAAAGGAGTGCCTCCCCCAGAGCTGAAATACAACAGGAGATGCGGTTTTTCCACCTTTCTTAATATCAGGGATTGTAAGCTTTCCTGGCATATAGCTGTGTCCACAAACTGTGAAAACAGCAGTGAAACTGGGATGGATGTATTTGGGGCCATAAATTCCAATTGAGGTGGTTTTGTGAATGTAATCCCAAATGGTGGCAGGTGGTGACTGAATAGCTTTGGGTTGTGCAGCAATCACTAGATACATCACCTGACTCAAGTCCACGAGCTTGACTTGGATGGTGTCTTTATAAACGTAGCAGTTGTTTAATACTTTGAAAGGGCCTTCTTTGATCAGGCTGTGTAAACACACCATTTCTGTCATCACTTGGCTAAAAGGATCCTTTCTTACTTCAGCCCCAATTTTCATTTCTAACAAAATAGCTTCCATTGTATTAAGGTTGCTTAACATGATTTCCAACAGAGGGCTTACAGTGCATGAACGATCATGATTAAGCATTTGTGGAGGATCCAGAAAAGCCCTTAGAGATACCTCTTGGAATTCTCCCACAGCTACATGACCTTGGGGCACATGAACAGTGATGTCTGATTCAGGTAACTGTACTGACCCTCCTTGGTGGTTGAGTTTACAAACTGTGATGGTCTCTGCAACTTGCGTTTGGGCCCATCCAGGACTCTGATTCATTGTATTCAAATCCAGGCAGGAACGAGCCAGTTGGCGTTGACTTAACCAAGCCATTTTATAAGCCTCTCGATCATTTTGAAGCCATTCTAAGTCTTGTGCTAGGATCTGGTCACAGTCTTGCATACTCTGATTAGTCTGCGTGGTGTCATCTAAAATACCCAGCAGTTCTGAAACACTTTTGGATCTTCCCGATTTCCTTGAGGAAGAAGACTTGCTGAGCAACTGATGCACATCAAGTTCATCACCAGAGGAATCAAAAGAATTTCCCGTTTCAATTTCTCTTAAAAAAAGAAAAGGATCTTCTTTCAAAATGGAAATATTCTCTCTCTTCTGGTTATTTCTTAGCTGAGTTATGTCATCCAAAAATGGGTTAGAAGCAGACAGTTCCTTCCAGAATGGATTGGTAACTTTCAAAGCCTCGTCATCATGAAGAGTGACAGCATCCAGCCGATTGCAAAGCAAGCCTGGGTCTTGACATTCTTAATATTTAAACAAAAACAAAACAAAACAAAACTAAGGGGCATTCTGAGATATAACCAAGATTTATTTTTCCCATAGCTTAAAAATTTAAGACTTACTTTTCAATTTGTCTTTTGTTCTCCAGCCTAGTAGTTGCTGCAAACTTAATGTTAAATTTGGTCAAATTCTCATGTAAGGAGAATAGGGGAAATTTCTACCAAGTTATTTTAAGGTAAAGTTATTTTATCTTAAGACATTGTACATAAACTAAACAAATAAATATTGAACACTTCAGACAGTAATACATTTAACACATTTCCTTGAAAATGACTTAGGCTGTTATTCATTTATGCCTTGTTATTTTATGTTTCCTTTTCCCAAAATAAACAGACTAAATTCAATGATCTAGTTTAGACATGATTGAATCCTACATAGTGGGTCTAATTTTATAAAACAACCCACTATATTAGATAGTCAACAATAAATTCTTATTTTCTGACAACTTTGTATTGATAAGTTTTAATAAAATTGACTGTGCGTGAGGGAGAGAAAAAGAAAGTACATTGAAAAAATAGACCATTGTTGGATAGTGCTTGAAGGACTTTGTTGAGCTTTTGTGAACGTACAATAAAATGGGAACATATTATTACCTTGGAAAGTGAGTATTTAAAGAATTATAACACATTAAAATATTCACATTTTTATAAAAAGAATTTCTATATATCCCATAATGTTGAAGACTTTTTTTTTTAATGTTTAGAGTAAATCATACTTGGCTATTTCTCAGAAAATATTAGTAACGACTCTGGGGACTTTGGGAAACTGGTGATATTTTGGAGAAAATGAAAGCCAAAATGGGCAATCAAATCATCCAAGGTTCTGTAGAAAACAAAAGAAAACAAAAAAAAAAGAATTCAAATAAACTTCTGAACTTTTGGTTTAATATTGGTAGAACTGTTACATAGTAAAGTTTTACATAATAAAAATTAGAAAATAAAAGTAGTTTTTCTTTTATTTCTACACTGGTCTTCAATCCAGTGACCCCTAATTCTTAAAATTTATTTTTTCTCTAGGGTCAATTACATTGTTTTCTGTCACAGGAAGTTTTATTAGACCACCCCAACATTCAAAGATCTCTTTTACCGCAGATTCATTGTATTTGCTGAATATACTACTCATTTATTAATGAATTTTGCCTCTTTATAAAATTTATTATAATCTTTATAAAAATTTGCCTCTTTATAAAATCTATTTATAATAAATTAAAATTTATTATAAGCTGTACTTTTTTGCATGTCTTCAATAATACTGTAATAATTTGTGTGATAATAAGAGGATTTTATAATATTTTTAATCTCCTGTAGCAGGAAGTAGAACTTCAGTACTTATTGCTGGTGGATTTTAGAACTACACCTTCAGTAGCTATTGGTGATGGATCTGATTTGCTTACATTGAAAAATTACAATTGTCATAAATTTCTGTACCTGTAATATTGCAATTTTCTGAGAGATTTTCTGCTTCCATGTCAATCAAACTTCCTTCTGTTCTACTTCATGGAGTTCCTCCTGACCAAAAATGGGGTATTTCACAGATTACCATTTTCCCACCTACAAAGTAAATAGACATGCGTTTTCGTGAATATACATATACACATTGGTAGAAGAAACAAACTCAAAATGGGAATAGATATTTAAATAGAAAACCGTATTAAAAACACGTTATATAAGTCTTCTACTTCTGGTAGGATGCTGGACTAGATATATATTATCATTCTGTTGAAAAATGCTCAGATTATGTATTAACACCAACAAGGAAACCGGGAAATACATTACTGAGCCTATAAAAAATGACTAATGGAAATTTTAAGAAAAACAAAAAAGAATACTAAGTTGAAATCTCAATAAACAGACCTTTCAATATAATAATTGGAAGACTAAATATACAAACCTGAAAATTCTCTCTCAAATCCTTCTTCTATATTCAGTGCAATTCCCAGAAAAATCACATTATATGTACATGGACATGTGTAACAATTGTTTTATTTTTAAAATTTTATTTTTAAGTTACCAAATCAAGATTGTATATATATTTTTATATACAGCATGTTATTTTAAAGCGTGTTGGTTTGAAACATTGTTGCATCTGTAACTGCTTAAGCTATTTAAAGTTTTATACAGAAAAGGGGAAGATATTCAAGAAAATTCAGAAAAGAGCATGATGGAAATAATGTGTGCTACCTACCAGATATCAGAATTAATTATAACTATTCTGTAAAACAATATGGAGATAACACAGAATGAAGACTCCAAAAGCAGACCTGCACTCATATGAGACCAGGCAAAGCAATGTGAAAGTGACAAGTTATTAATTAAATGGTGATGATACAATTGGTTGTCCATGAGGAAAAGAAATTGCATTGATCACAACCTCATTTCATACACACACTCTCACACACAAATCAATTCTGAGAGATTTAGATTCTTAAATGTGAAAAAGAAAACCTTTAAAATTTGAAAAGTAGAGAATGCGTCCTGAAAAAGTAGAGAATTTATTAAACAATGTACAAATACACATGTGCACAAAGGCAATCACAAAAAGAAAAATTAAAATGAGATATCCTGTAAGTCAAAAAATATTGTTTACAAAAAGTAAAAACACAAGCCAAAAACTGGGAGAATTGATTTCCAAAGCATATGACTGAAAGAAAAAATTATTTGTATTCTAAAATATCACACTCAAAAAAATAAAAATAAAAACACTACAGAAATTTCTTTAAAAAGATCTAGACAAGCATTACTTGAAAAAGAAAATAAATGATCCCTAAATAAATTGAAATATGCCCTAATTGGTGATTAGAAAAATGCAAAATAAAACCACATGAAACAAAATTACTACCTATAAATTTGCAAAACTTTTAAAGTCTAGCAACAATTACCAATAAAATTGTTTTTTTAAATTTTTTTTAGTTATTAATGGACTTTATTTATATGCGGTGCTGAGAATTGAACCCAGTGCGACACATGTTAGGCAAGTGCTCTACCATTGAGCTACAACCCCAGCCCAACCAACAAAATTGTAAAGCAAAAAAAATCCTATATACTCTTAGCACAAGTACTAATAGGTAAAAGTACTTGTACAACAATCTGGTATTATCTAGAAAAGATGTTTGCAATCTAGTACCCAGAATTTTAATTCCAGTTATTTACTCTAGTCAAATTTTGTATATGTGCATAAAAAGAGATATATACATGAATGTTCATTATATTACATTAACAAGAAACTGGAATAAACCAAACTATTCTTTATCTTATGAACAGATAAGTAGTGTGGTATTTCTGTTTTTTGTTTTTCTTTTTCTTTTTTCTTTTTTTCAGTACAGGGAATGAATTCAGATGCTTAACCACTTAACCACATCCCCAGCTCTTTTTATTTTTTATTTTGAGATATAATCTTGGTAAGTGCTTAGGGCCTACATAAGTTGTTGAGGCTGGCCTCAAACCAGCAATCTTCTTGCTTTAGCCTCCCCATTCACTGGGATTACAAGTGTTTGCCAACACACCCAGCCTAAATTGTGGTATTTAATACAAGAGTACTATTCAACAGATGAATCACAACTAAACGTACAAACACATGCTATATGCAGGATTCTCATTTGCCAAGACTCCACCTTCCTCACATGAATGGTTTCCCTTAGCCCTGTGACAACACGCAAAACTGTATTTAGCATGTGATTTTCAAGAAAAACAAATCTCCGCCACACAGCATAACTAAGCCACAGGTCAAATGGCAAGTGAATGACCCAGAAAAAATTACTTGACTTATCTACATTATAGTTACCACACCCAGGCCATAGGCCTAACCCAGACTCAGGTTCCCAGCGGTTCATTCCAAGAGCACCCCACCTTCCGTTTCACGTTTCCGAGGATGCTGTTTTGTCTCCTTTCTGTGCTGAGTTCTTCCTCAAACCTATTCCTTCTTTTTTGTCAGATCCTTCTTTCCAATTCTTGACTTTTGTATTAAACAAATCTATTTGATTAAAAAAAACAAAACCTAAAGCATTTTCTGGTATATAAGAAAAATAATATCTATTTTTCAAAATGAAAGAGTAGAGGAGAAGTGAAGAAAGGAGAAGAGAGGGGAAGAAGAAAAAGAAAAGGAAAGGGGAGGAGCATGTTTTGCAAATATGACAGATAAACAAAAATTATCTCATAAGGTTAGGCATGCTTAAAAAAAACAAATGGTGCAGTAACTGCTAGGGGAAACTACATCAAAGGATTGAGTGAAAAATTGAATTATACAATATGCAAATTGCATTGAAACCTCAAGTTTCCTGGCAGCTCTTTAAAAATTCTGTGGCTGATTTTTACCAGATACAATGTCCAAAATTATAAGTATTTAGCACTAACATAGGTAGTCAAAACTTTGAGTAGGAAAACTGAGTTCAAGTCCTTCAGCAAAATTTAGCTGATCAAATTAAGATGTAAGAAAAAAAAGAGTTTAAATAGAAAAATATTTTCAAATAAAGTACATTGTAAATAGAAAACCAACTTCACAATCTACTTAAACTCTTTCATTTCCTGTGTGGAAAAGAGCAAAATGAACAATTTACACCCAGGATTCCTTTGAAGCAGATAACTCTTGATGTGGAAAAAATAGTCATAATCCAGGGAGAGAAGTTAGAGGTCCTAAACACAGAAAAGCCAGGACAGGTGCTTCACACAGATGTAATCCTAAATGATGATTACATCTCAGAAGCAAAGGCCCAAAGTAGTCATTGGCTGCAATTCCTTGGGGAGCTGCCTTTTTCTTCAGTTACCCAAGCAGATCTTCAATGTCCTCCAGAGCTGTTCTTCTAAACTTTTACCAGAAGCACCTTAAGGATTTAATCAAACACAGCAGCTGAACCCACCCAGTGTTTCTGATCCAGAAAGTTTGGGGACATATCTAAGAATCTGCATTTCTAACAAAGTTGCCAATTGATGCTAATTCTATGGATCTCAGGAGGCACATGTTGAGAACCACGTTCTGAAAACCACTGTGGGACATGATTTTCCCTGGCCAACTAGTTTCTCGGAGTGTTTCCACTGTCCCCCAACAAATCTTCCAGTTCCCAATCTTTCTTTACACATACCCACCCACACACACACCTATAGTACTATATCCTAAATTTGGATTTTCTCCCAGTGAATACAGTGAGTATTGTCTAAAGAAATATGAGTCAGTCTTTTATGGAGTGAGTAAATGGGAAAAGAATAGCCTGCTGTCCATTTAATTTGGGACACATTCTTTTACATGTGCCTTTTACTTATTCTGATATTATATGGTGCATTATTTTATTCCTCAAAGAACTAATGAATACAGTTTTGCCCATCATTTATTTTAGTATTAGAATTAATTATGCCTTAAGCAACTGGGGAAATTCACCAAATCTACAACTTAATAAAATTTCTGAGAAGATATTTTTGAAGGGGGAACAGGGTGGGGAAGGATATGGTATTTGGGAAGAATAACGGGAAACAATACCTTTTAAAAGAATTATTTCTTTAAAATGTCTCCTCTGGAGTGTTTCTAGTAGTCTTTATACAGTGAAAATTGTTATTGTCAGCCACTGGCAAGTTCAAGGTATTTGCCAGTTTGTCTCTGAGTATCTCAGACCTCTCTGATTTCCATGGACCTTACTATAATTAACTCTTCCCAGGATCTGTGCTGCATTTAACTCTTGACCCATGTGCTATGAAATTATGCCCATGTTGGCTACAACTCTTGTAGGTGACAGCAGAGTCTAAAATGTCAGGACAGCCATTGCTCAATCAATAGACTTCTTTACCCCCAAATGCCAAACTTACCCAAAGCAGATAACTCTTGATATGGAAAAAATAATCATGATCCAGGGAGAGAAGTTAGAGGTCCTCAGCCATAGGAAAGCTACATTAACATGTAAAAACAACTGACATATCCTAAATGGTCCATAAAGGAATCAAACTCAGCAGTGATACTGAGTTTTAATACTGTTGGACATTACCATGGTGTATGGCCTTACTGGATTATCCCAGGGCACCTTCTAATGAGCAAGTGATGCCATATGATTAGTAATATATACCATAACAACAGTTACTAAGTAGTTTGAATGTTTGTTACCTCTAATCATTCTAACTGAATATTTCAAAGATCCTAGACAGACTCTGAACAGATACACAAAAGAAGTATCTAAAAAATTTTATTTTTTAAAATTATTTAAGAAAAATAGCCAGGTGCAGTGGCATATACCTGTAATCTCAGCAACTTGGGATGCTGAGGCAGGAGGATCTTAAGTTAAAGGACAGTATCAGCAACTTAGTGAGATCCTGTCTCAAATTTTTAAAAAATTGTAAGAAGGACTGGGGATGTAGTTCAGTGGTAAAGTGCCTCTGGATTCAATCCCCAGTACCAAATAATAATAATAAAATAATAATCATAAGAGCTATTAACTTTTGAGAGCTTCCCTAGTTTTGGCAGTATGCATAGATAATCACATTTATTACTTGTAACAATTGTATCATTATTCCCATTTTAAAGACAGAAATAGAAACTTAGGGACTTTGTGTGCCCAAGAATATAAAGCTACTATACAGGAGAGCCAATGTTTCAATTTGAGGACACTGAATCCTAGAGAAATCTACCATGTTTCTTGCAGATGGGATAGACCGTCTCTTCCAGAGGAAGTACAAAAGGCCTTATATTTTCATTGTACACCAAGTCCTGAAAATTATGTAGCTATCCTGGTTCACAGGGTTGATAACCTTAACACTTCACACCCAGAGAATGGCCTGAAATGAAAGGTGGCCAAGAAGAAGGGAGAAAGGCATTCATTATTTTAAATGAAATAATATTTTAGACATGATAAAACAAGTTGCAGAGAGGTTAATTGATTTGCTTAAGGTTTTAGTTCATCATTGGCAGGTTTAGGAATTCAACTGTCATTGCCTGATTCTAAAATTCATAAGAAGCTGCACATGAAAATTGTTTCACCCATTTACATGAACTCTATAAAGTATAAAATGAGATTCTTTAATGCTCTGGCACTGTTATGGCAAAAGCTATAACAGCTTAGATTTTAAGACTTGAAAGGAAAAATGACCAAAAGTTTAATCCTAGCATCTAATGAGAGTAAACTACAGTGGTCTCCAGCTCTTCTATCCTCCCTTGAAATCACACCTCCTACCAAGTGGGATGGGAAGTCAAATGGCAATGTTAGTCCTACTTGCTTTGAGCTTACCTAATGTGTTTAGCATCTTGCCTTCCATGTCACAGAGCAGAGCTCTATAATCAACATTAGAAAATGGATAAGGCATCTTTCAAAAGTTCAGAGGGCAATCCATCAACACAGAAATATTTAAAATGGCATTTTATATATATATATATATATATATATATATAGAGAGAGAGAGAGAGAGAGAGAGAGAGAGAGAGAGAGTGTGTGTTTGTGTGCTGCTGGGGATTGAACCCAGGGCCTTGTGCTTGCTAGGCAAGCACTCTACCAACTGACCTATATCCCTAGATGGGCCTGGTGGCACAAGCCTGTAATTCCGGTAACGTTGGAGGCTGGCTGAGACAGGAGGATTGCAAGTTCGAGGTCAGCCTCAGCAGTGAGACCCTGTCTCAAAAATAAAAAGGGCTGGGGATATGGCTCAGTAGTAAAGTACCCTCAGGGTTATATCCCTTGTACCAAAATACTTTCAAAAATTTTAAAGAGCATTATAGAATGTTTTACTCAGCTTTTTCACTGCCGTAACTAAAGGACCTGACCAGAACAATTGTAGAGGAGGAGAAATCTATTTGAGGGCTCACGGTTTCAGAAGTCTTAGTCTATAGAAGGTTGGCTCCATTCCTCAGGGCTAGAGGTGAGGCTGAACATCATGGTGGAAGAATGTGGCAGAGGGAAGCAGCTCATGTGATGATCAGAGAGCAGAGAGAGAGACTCCACTTGCCAGATACACACACACACACACACACACACACACACACATATATATATATACCCCAAAGCCACACCCCGCAATGAACCATTTTCTCCAGCCACACCTCACCTGCCTCCAGTTACCACTCAGTTAATCCTACTGGGGATTATCCACTGATTAGGTTAAGGCTATAACCCAATCATTTGTCCTCTAAACCTTCTTGCATTATCTCACATGTGAGCTCCAAATCTTCCATCCAAACCATGACATAGAGTTCCGATAAATATCCATTATAAATCAGTAGTCTTTTAATATTAATCTAAGCATAAAATTGATTATCAGTAGATATTTGTCTTCATTATTTGAATTATCTTCAGTATGTTCATACATACATATTCAGTATGTACATATACATTTACAAACCCTTGATTTAAAAAGAATTTGAGAATACTTGTAAATAATCAAATATGTGAGTTTAAACAAGTGCATTTTATTCTTCAGTAAAAGGTTCAAAACAAAACAAGTGAATAAAATTAAAGTGACATTTTCAGGAAGTTGGTAGGAAGATCAAAATAAAAATAATTGCACAAACACTCTGTAAGTTCCAGTATACTTATTAGTGATGAACCACAAATTTGGCTCTCTACCTTCTAAAAGTGACCACAGTTGGGAAAACATAATTAGTTACAAGCTTTTCAGTTGCCACATGTTACAAATAAACTACTTAGCAGAAGCACAGCATTACCAGGAATGAAGAGGAGTGGACAGGAGCCTACAACTACTGGGAATAACACTGCAGCCATGTCCCTGTGTCCCTTACAGTATGTCAATGGGAAATCCCGTTCATGAAATTCTGTCTTGTTGTGTGTTGATGTTATCTCACCCAGAAGCAATTCTGTCAAGACAGATGGGGAGCAGTGGTGTCTAGCTAAGCAGTCATCCACTTCCCTCTCCTAATACAGGAATATATTTAAGATGAGTTCCTAAAGCACAGGAAAGACCACCTGGTCCAGTGAAACACTAAATTCCTCTCAACTGAATTTATTTTCACTTTTCAAGCCACACTGACTTGGCCATGCTAACCCTAAAATCCAGAACAGCTCTTTCTCTTGAAGACCCAAACAATCAACTAAACTTAAGAATGGGAGTCACATTCTCTTGTGAACATTCAGACAAGTAGTCAAAATGAAGGCCCTTACAGAGGACCATTCTGCCTCAGTCTTTTATGCTGTGATATGGGCACCAATTTCTGTTGGCTACCAAGCAAGGGGTTTAGTACTTTCTTTATAGAGAACATTTAATGAATTTGTTATCAAACTCCCACTGTTGTCATAAAATATTCCCAGTGATAGGTTTCTTAAGGTCAACTTTAAGCAATAAATGTCCCTAGCAAATTCTCAGAGATAAATTAGCTGCAAACCTATTCCTGATAAGTGAACAAGTTTGTTACATGAGTTGTCAGATGTGACATTTGTTGTGTAATTATTGATTTTAACTACTCTTCCCCTGCACCCGTCAATGCAAGATAAGTTTTCTGGTTGTATTTTACAAAAGGTACAAAGGTCAACTCCTGATTCTGGGAAGGGGCAGACAGAAGGCAGATTTACGGTATGACTAATGGAGCTGAAACTGTAGGGCCCTCAGTTTCCAAGCAACTGAGCCTAATTCTGTATCTGTTTTCTTACATGCTTTATTCTACTGTTTCAAAGAACTCTGACTAGGAAATCAAAAGCTCTCACTTGTTGTCCTTGACCATAACTATTTTCTTCTTTCCTTTTTTGCTACCAGAGATTAAACCCAGGGGTGTTTAACCAGTGAGCTACATCCCCAACCCTTTTTATATTTTATTTTGAAACAGGATTTAAGCTGCTTAGGGCCTTAAATTGCTGAGGCCACCTTTGAACTTGTGATCCTCCTGCCTCAGCCTCCCAAACTACTTGGATGACAAATGTGAGCCACTGTGCCCAGCACCTTTTATATTTTCTTACATGTAAATGCATTTTGGTAACGTAGAAAAATTTTGGAATGAGAATTTTCCTGTTTCAGATCTTGAGATACAAACTTGGAAAATTTCCTAAACATGGGACTCTATCATTTGTAAAAACAAATAAAATAAAGTATTATTATTAGTATATAATAACCCGACATTCATGCTGCTCTTAAGGATCAAAGGAAATACTATATAAAACTACCTGACAAAGTGATTCCCTTTCTTTTTCTTTGGTCTTTCCCTCTGGATTATTCAGAGGTAATATTTAGAAACAATCTTCCCTACTAGGCCCACTCCAGAGGCTTCTCCTTGCTCAGCTGGCTTGAGACTCCCACCTCATTCCCACACTTCTTTAGGATTAAAAACAATTGCCAGTCAGACCTGCCTTGGGACCCTATGTCTTATTCTTCACTCTTTACAGAAAATTTTACTATCCATTGCCATAACTCCTGTCAAAAAGAGCCTAGATTCATGAAAACAGGAGGCACGAGTGTGGCATACAAGGAATGTAGTCTTTGAAATTAAACTGATATAAGTTGTTTCTAAGCAACACTTAGAAAAGAATTTACTGATCTGAGCACCATTTTTCCTTTTTTTTTCAAATTTTTTTTAGCTGTTGATGGATCTTTATTTTATTCATTTATTATTTGTATGTGGTGCTGAGGATGGAACCCAGCGCCTCACGCATGCTAGGCAAGCGCTCTACCGCTGAGCCCCAGCCCCAGCCCCTGAGCACCATTTTTCTAATTAATAAAAGGAGGATAATAATATTTACTTCAAAAACGTCATAATAGTATGTAAATTAAATCTCAATAAAGTTTTTAAAAGATTAGATACCATAAGTCTCCAATGAATACCAAATGCTGCTGAAAACATGATTCTTGTCTACATTCTTTATTTTTTTCATATCTGTGCCAATTTTGATGATGTTAAGCCAGAGTGATGAGAAGTTACTGACAAAGAAACTTAAATACGAGAAAAGACAGAATAAACTCTATACAAGATGAATTGCCATGTTATATTAATTGATTATTCAATCTGACAAAAGCCCTTTCATCTCTCTGGAGAAGATAATTGAAAAATTGCTATACTGTTTTCTAATTAGATTTTATCAGTCCTTTTGCAAAAAAAATTAATGTTTTTCAGCCAACACTTGCCCCACTGTTAGTGTAAGAAATTAAGGAATCCCAATCTACTTTACCCAAAGAAAAACACTCTCTGACAAACATTTTGTACATATCTACTGTGTTCCTGTACACACACACACACACACACACATACACACACACACAAATGCACACATCCATACACATCTGTACAGGAATGACTGAATTTAATGTTCAAAGTAATCATAATTCAATAAAATAATGAAGTGAGTCACATTTTGTTATTTTGCTATCTTCCTTTCAACTATTAAATTCTAATAGAAACAGCAAATTAAATACAAAGGAAACCATCCTGAACAGAATCAGCAGAATTGTCCATAGGCATCTTTTCTTCATTTCATAAAATCAACTTAAAACTGAACCCCATTACTTAAAAGCCCAAAGTGACTGCAAATCTTTGCAAGGAGAAGCTCTTCCTATCCATCTCTCCTTTAAAGCAGGTGGAATGCTCAATGTCAGGAGTTGCTTTTCACTGTGCTGAGCCCCTCTGCAGCTCTGTGGCAGCTGGTGGGGTCCTTGGGATCAGCTGGGAAACTGGAAGGTGGCTCAGAGTTGTGCTCATAGCACCACCTGGTGCCAGGTCAGGGTCTTCCTGGGCTATGTCCTGGAGCTTTGTTCTGTTCTTGCTACTCCCTGACCATTTGCTCTAACCAGTTTAGTATAAAACCATGGTTCCCAACTGTTCCTCTGCATCCAAATAAACTTTGGAGCTTAAAAAAAAAATAGATCCCCAGAAACCATCCCAAGAGTCTATGGTAGAATCTAAACATTCCAAACATTATTTTTACAACTCTCGTTCTCTCTCTCTCCCTTCCTCTCTTTCCCTTCCTCTCTCTCTCTCTCTCACACCCTTCCTCTCTTTCCCTTCCTCTCTCTCTCTCACACACACACAGAGATTGAGAGTCACTAAATCATAATTTGCAGGTGATGAGAATATTATCTCATTTTCTTTTGTCTGAACTATATTACTAAACAAGATAAAATATACGACAACTCATTTTGCCCATCTTTACTGGTCAAGCACATATTGGGATATTGTGCTACATATAGGATTTCAGTATGATGAAGGAAAACACTAATTTTCTCTTCCCTGTGGCATGGCCCTTCTGGGCACAGCCTATGCATCTTGGGTAAGACCAGTTCTGCTCTAGGTTTAGGAACAAATACTCTCTCCCTCATTATGCTTTGTTGAGGTCCATGTCTAGAACTAGATTGATATGCTTCTAGATATTAAAGCAAAGTAAAGCATGCCTTTAGCATAGCCCTTGTTCTGCTTATAGCTTAGGCAAAATGTTTTCTGTGCTGCAGGTGGAATTTTCTAGTTCACCACAAGAGTGCATTGGGGATGGAGACTGAATTCATCTACTCATAAAAATATGCATGTGCCCAGCACTATTTCCTTCAAATGGTCTTCACCAAACCTTGGCACTAATAGACAATGTGATCCTGTGTCCTAGCCACATATAATCTTGACCCAATCTGCCAGTACTCTCTGAAGGTAGTATACTCATTCCGGATATGCTGCCATAAAACTGTTTTAGAACTGAGTAGGGTAATTGAGACGAATACTGTTAGCTACAATAGGAAAAGTACCTTTAAAAGTGGGGCTGAGGAACCCTATTCTCTATTGTGGACCAGTCACATCACATGGATATTTCTATACCATGGATGACTTTGTGCTTTTACAGATGTAGATTCTTATATGTTGATTTTTAAAAACTGTCTTATTTATGATTTCAAAGTGGGTAAGTTGACAATCAGATGGATGAATGAACCCAACATTTAGCATTAGAGTGTGACTTCCTGAAGAGCATGGATTGTTTGAGTTATGGACAGGCAGTCATGCATTCCCTGTCACCCCAACGCTTAGCATGACTCATAAAATAAGTTCAGAATAGAATTGGTGGCTTATTAAAATGAAATGATATTGCGCACATGCAATCTGTGTAGAAAGACAAAGAGAATCAGACAAGACTTGATGATAAGCTCATTTGTAACAATCATGCTAAGGAGACTCACTCTACCAGCACCTTGCAGAGCTTAACTTATTTCAGAGAAGGCATATGAGGAGATCATTTAAGATGTTGAGATTAAAAATACAATAAAACTACCTGCTTGAATTCAGTGTGAGAAAGGAATTTGAGAATGGTAAGTAAATGTCATATCACCAACAAAAGCAAAGTCATAAAATATAAAGTTGTATGCAAAAGCATGATGTAAAATATGTACTATGATGCCTTGTGTATATATAAATGCATATAAATTATAGCTATTTTAATGTAGAAAAGCATAAGAATAAAATAAAATTTTACCAAAAAATATTCTTCTGATCTTTTATGTATACCATTCCAAGTGGCACTCCCCTGATCTACTCACATAAAATATCATCAAAAAAGAAATATAAAGTATGTGGCACAAGAATATTTGTACTATATATCTCTGAATGTAAATTAATATCCATATTTATTGCACAGATTTATTGCAAATACTCTTTGCATTTGGCATATTAAAACAATTTGCTACCTTATTACATTTTAAAAATAAATATTTTAGGGCTGGGGTTGTAGCTTAGTGGTAGAACACTTGCCTAACACATGTGAAGCACTGGGTTTGGTTCTCAGCACCACAAAAATAAATAAATAAATAAATGTAACGTGTTCATCTACAACTATAAATATTTATACATATGTGGAAATATATATAATTTTATTTCTTTTGCAAAAGGTCTTATCTCCATTTTCAGTTTTCTCTTAAAGAAATTAAGAAAAATTCTAACACTAAAGGTAATATTTTATGTCTTATATATCACATATCACCAATACAATCTTCCAATATCTTGTCAGTTCTTTTACTTTATTATATTTTATGGCATATATTTTGATTTTTTTTATGTTGGCCAATGTATAAAATTTTTCTGACCTGGATTCTTTTTATGTGTTTATGGTTAGAAAGACCATATGTACCCTGAAATCAAACAAGTACTTTTATGAAGTTCTAGTTCTTTATGGCTTTAACTTCTCTTTTTTTAAACTTTTTCATTCAGTGAGATTTTAATTTGATACATGATGTGGCATTGAGGGTGTTAGTTTTCAAATTACCCATTACTCCAATGGTCACTAAAAAGAAATCTGTTATGACTGGTACAAAATAAGTTTTTGTGAATGTATTAAAAAATCTGCATGTATATTCAATTAATTTTGGTCTTTGTATTTTTTTAATGGGCCATCGATTTTAAATTATGGCAGACAAGAATAGATTTCAAAAGAAATTTGATGCAATGTGACACAAAATGCATTTATTTTGAATAAAAAGATGGCTGCATCTAACAAATAAAATAAGCTGTACATTTTCAAATGTATTGTAACATCACCATTTTTATATAACTTCATGTATCATATATGATTTGAAATGATACATGTATATTTATATTTATGTATTAGATTTTTAATAGTTCTATCAGTAAACACTGAGAAAATATTTAGATAGCACTGCAGCTTCTCATGTCAGTACGCTGTCATTACTTTAAATCTTGAAATTAGATATTTTTTCCTTTGTTTCTCCTTCTTGCCCTTGTTTTGAACAAATAAATAGTATAAACATAATTCTTGGCTCCAGTGAGAAAATCTAATGCCAGTAAGTTTGTTGATGGTAAAGTTGAAGGAATCTTATATCAATTCCCTTAGAACTGTTTGAAATATAGCAAAGATTCAGCTGAAATGGTGATAGAAATCTTTCCATTGTAAACTACAGGGAAGAGACAACATGAAAGCAAGAGATCAGTGTTAGACTCAGACTCTACTGCTGATTTGTCTGATGTCCTTAGGTAGTTACCTCTTGGGACTCTGTGCTCGGTGGCCATCACTCAGGGCAGGGTTGGAAATCAAATCAGATATTAAATATCTGGTGATTTTGTAAACTGGGAAGAAAATTATGAAGTACAGTAAATGTTTTCTTTAAACTATATTAACACAGTACATTTTTCAGTTTATAAGTGTCTACAGAGTATTATCATTTTATTTTAAAGTATGAATTAATTTCTTTTCACAATGTATGTGTATAAAAAATCATGCTGTATACCTTAAATATACAAAAACTTTGACAATTATACCTCAACAGAGATGAAAATGTTAAAATTTTTTAAAAAAGAAAAGAAAAGTTAGATAAACCCACACATGACATAAAACCACACATAGAAGGCTTAACGATTTTTCCAGATCTCATAGTTGATGATTGCAGTGCCAGGTTCCACCCTAAGTGTAAGTGTCTTCAAATCCCAGGCTGCTAATCACCATGCTTCTCACTTATTACTTTCAAAAGAAGGCTAAAATAATACTTAGCTCAAAAGATTAGCATTATTCAATTTCTTTTAAGAAATGAACATACACTTATTATATGGCTTATCAATCACACTCCTGGTCATTTATCCCAGAGAAATTAAAACATATGTTCATATAAAAGCCTTTACCAAATTGTTCATAGCTAATTTGTTTTTAATAGTCCAACACTGTAATACTTAAAATGTCCTTCAATGAATAAATGATGGAATAAACTATGGCACAGCCATACCATGGAATATTACTCAGCAATAAAAAGGAATAAACTATTGGTCTATTTAGCAACTTGAATATAGCTCAGTCATTATGCTCTGTGAACTATGCCAATCCATGAGGTCGCATACTATATTAGTTCTTTTACATGACATACACTAAATAATAAAATTATGGAGAGAGAAACAGATTAAGGGTTGTCAGGAGATAAGGATGGCAGAGGAAAGAGCGTACATGTAACTTATAGAGGAGTGTAGCTGTGTAATGATGAAATAGTTTTGTATCTTGATTGTGAAATTGGAAATTTTCAATTTCCAAATCTATACACAGAAACTCATACTGATTGAAATTCTCTGTTCTTAAACAGCTGAGTTCTATCCTTTCACAATCATTTTAAAAACTGATGAATTGTATTTATTTCTAATATTTTTGTTTGTGTTCATTGCTTTAATTCATTTCTTCTTTCTATTGAATTAGGAAATTTTCAACATTCCCCTTTGTTCTTTTTCTTAGGTTTCTAAACACCATATTTTTATTCTTTTTGTGATAATCTTTAAGTCTTCAATTTATCTACATAGTAACAAATATTCATGACAATGTCTGAATTTGCTATTTCTTACTACTCTAAAACCAAAAATAAGCATAACAATCTCTTCCCATTGAAAAATTTATTATTGTTGACCAAAATGTTAGCTTTATTTCTCTCTCATAGACACACACACACACACACACACACACACACAACCAAGCAATAATTGATTAAAATTATGAACACATTTTTTGAAATTCTATACTCACTAATGTTATTGTGCTCTATGCTTTTGTCTTAAATTCACTAGTTGTAGTTGTAAATCTCCAACATTTGAAAGAAATTCTGGAATCTATTAATGTTACTAATAGATCATTCACAATCTAACTGATATTCCTTTTTATGTAATTTTAATTTTCCCACAAAAGATTCAAAAATTTGTCTATATCCTTGCTATTTTTAGTTTCAGCATAGAATATACCTGTGTATATTTATCCTTTTAATACAGGTTAGGTCTTAGAATGCTCAATCTGAGAACCCATATTCTTCTTTTATAATAAAATATATTCCATTATGACTTCAAATATTTTCTCTGCAACTCTGATGAAATTAATATTCTAACCTTCATTGTCCTAATTTATTGAATTTTTTTCTTTGTGCTGTGTTCTTAATAAATGGATTCATTAGTGTTAATTTCCAGTTCATTGAGTCTTTCTTTTCCCATATATTATGTTTTAATTAGTCTAACTATATTTTTCACAAATTTCTGAACAATGCTTTTTGGGTTTTTTTTGTTTTTTTTTTAAATATTTTTTAGTTGTAGATGGACACCATGTCTTTATTTATTTTTATGTGGTGCTGAGGATCGAACCCAGTGCCTCACGCATGCGAGGCAAGTGCTCTACCACTGAGCTACAGTCTCAGCCCTGCTTTTTGTTTTATATGCATTTGTTCTTTGCATACTGTCTTGTTATAATAAAGAAAAAAATATACCATCACTTAAAATTTGACACATCTTTTTTGGATTGTTTCATAAAATTAACTTGTTTGATTAAATTCATTTAATAATTATAGCTATGTTAACTGTCTTACTTAGAATTCTGTTTTTTCATGTGTTTTAGGATTTTGGCTTTCAGGGTTATGTTAATTGGCAAGTATTTTGTCTATTTGGCCTCTCTCCTCAAGTTCTATGTTTCACTACCATCAATAAATTTGGAAGGCTAGACTAAAAAATATTTTCTAATGTTCAACATGAGCTCAAGAAATAAAAAGTTTCAATGGACAAATAAACATGAAATAAATAGAAAGGTTAAAAATATGTTTTTAAAATTTATCTGGATAATCAAGTTTTATATCAGGTTCTACCAAAATTTCTAATTATAAAATCTTTATAAAACTATTCCAGATCATAAGTGATAATAGAATTTTCTTTTTGGGGGATGGTACTGGGGTTTGAACTCGGGGGCACTTGACCACTGAGTCACCCTCCAGCCCTATTTTGTATTTTATTTAGAAACAGGGTCTCACTGAGTTGCTTAGCACCTCACTTTTGCTGAGGCTGGCTTTGAACTCAAGATCTTCCTGTCTCAGCCTCTCCAGCCACTGGGATTACAGGTGTGTGCCACCACACCCTGCTTAATTCTGGAATTTTCTTAAGCATAGAAAGAAAGAATAATGATGGCATAAACTTATAATAAAGTCTCAATGAATATGAGATTCAACATTATACATAGAACATTAACAAATGCAATATACAAATGTGTTAGATGAATAATACATTTTAATTAAATTGGCCATCTTAGGAATAAACGCCTACTTAAATATTTGATAATATATTAATTCAATCATGACATTAATTTAATGAATACAAATTATGATCATCTTACAGAATTATGAAAAATCTTTTGCTAAAATATGCCAACAATCTAGGAATAGATGAAGAAATTTTACCTGATAAAAAGTATCTCCCAGAACCTTCCTCATTTATCACAATTAATGGTAAAATTTCAGAAATACTGACTCTACAAAGCACAGTATTACTATTACTCCCAACACTACAGAGAATTGATAACTAAGGCAATGAAAAGGAAAAAATATATATAAACATTTCAAAAGGGAAAAAAATATCTCATATAACTATGATGATAGTGCTAATAAATCAAAATAATAACTAGCAGACTACTAAAAGTAAGGAGAAGTCTAGGTAGTCAAATATAAGATAAATACATAAAGGCCAGTTATCAATCAATTAGGTAATGTAATGGGGAATAATCTCATTAACAGAATAAAAATAGCTACAAAATAGAATAGCTATGAAAACTAATGATGCAAATTCTATATGAAAACAAACTCAATTGAACTGTATAAAGCACATACTTGGTGAAGATGTCAATTCTTCCAAATCAAGCGTAAGAGTAAGAAACTTAATTGAATTCAGCTAGTGTAGCAGGCTGAGTTCTAGATAATGCCTCATGACTTTCAATAATGTCTAACCCCTTCTTTGTGGGTTGAATCCTCTCTCACCCATGATTATGTTACATCATATGGCAAAAGTGAAATTCTTGTGGGTGTACTCAACTCAGTCAGGTGGGCCCTTGAATAGTGGAATTTTCTGCACATGATCTCAGAACTGGGGGGCCTTGTAGTGAAAGATGAAAGCAGTCTCCAGGAGCCCAATGTGGCCCCTGGCTATTACTTAGAAGGGAACAAAGACTTCCATCCTACAATTGCAAGAAACTAATTTTTACTAGTAACAAGAACGAGCTTAGAAGAACATTTTCCACCAGAACTCTCAAAGATGTTCTTGGCCTGACTGACGCCTTGATTTTGGCCCTATGTTACATTTAATAGAGGGCCCGGTCTTATTGTGCCAGGCTTCCTAATTGTTGCTAAGTTTGTGATAATTCATTTTGTAGAAAGAGGAATCAAATACAACTAAATCATTCTAAAATTCATCTGGAGTAGAAGTGTCCACAATTATTTTTTTAGCCTCCATTCCTACCTCACTCTGCTCCCTGCCTCCCTGTCATATCCCTATGCCACCAATTAATTATTCAAGTCAAAGGCCTTCAATACTTTCAGCACTATTTTCCACCCTCTCATGTCATCACTTATCTCCTTATCTACTTAGATTTTACTGTTCAACATTGTAATAATCTCTTCTCAACACTTAAGCCTGCTTTTGTTCTATCATACTGATACAAAAAATTCCAAACTTGATAGCATTCAACTTGCTGCCTAATGCTGAGACCAGCATGGCATAACCCTCAACTACACTCAATGAAGAGTCTACCAAATCCTATGTCCTTCCACCTAACCACTCTTCCACTCTCTGAGACAATTTTCTTGTCTCTTCCACTCTCATGTAACTTACAACGTTCATTCTTTTTCCCTCTTGGATAAAGCACTTGTTATCTACTTTGCTGAAAAATAATAAATAGAGGCAAGCAGCAAAGAATTTTTATAAGCTTCCAACCCAGTCTGCCAATTTCTTGCATCTATGTTTATATAATTATGCTCATGCTCTTTCTTGAGTTTCTGCTCAAAAGAATGAACTATAGAAAGGGAAAAATATGATTTAGCTCCTTGAACATTAGAGGTGTTGGAGACATACAAGATGTCTGTGATTTATGTTAAAATATTTTCACCATTGAAGCAATAGTGTCTTAATTAAGGAGATATTTCTCTCCATAAGGAGTATATTTTCCAGCAGGATTAATTAAATATTTGAAAATAATAACATCACTTTTCCCCTGGAGCAATTTTTATATGATTTTGTTTATGAAAGACAATACTTTGTCAATGTTTTCCAGAGAAAATATCTTCAATAACCAATATTTAATATTATTTCTTACTCTTCAAAGGTAAATCATAATCAGTTTTATAATAGGGTTGTGCAATTTAAACATTACTGAGCCAAAGCTCATGACCAGAAAACCCTCATCTTGAACTTAGAAACTAGCAGGTAAGAGGCCCTTCCATGGTAATTCATAAAGTCTTTCTCCCTGTAGTCTGACATGTAGAACACACATTACTCTTTGACCTCCTGCCAAGATTTCAAAGGATAGTGTCAACCTTTATAAGAGGCAGGAAAACTGAATCGGAATTGAGGAAAATTGGTATTTGTACAGAGGACTACAACTTTCTATAAGAACTCATTACAAACAAATCGCTCATTTAAATTCAATCAATATTCCAGCCAATTATCCAATTATTTTTAAGCTTTAAAAAATTTTATAGGCATATTACAAAATTTATTTTTCAAAAATACATCTTCTGGCTTTCAAACAATATCCAAAAGAAATAGTCCAATTAAATTCAATTAGAAAGACATAAGCTGAATAAACACAGCATGTAGTCACAAAAACAAAGAAGGTGCTTTGGATAGAGTTAGATGTTCTAGGTAAAAATGTGATGGAACTTACAAAGTCTATAAAGGGAAAAAGAAACATTCCTTTGCACATATTTCAATGTATAAAAAATAATTTGGTCTGCTCTATTATGAAGAGAAGAGGAGGAAAAGAGAGAACAAAATTTAAAAATTACCTTTGACACTCAAAATCATTAATAAAATAAATAAGAGAAATCAAAGAGAATAAAACAAGAAATACAGAAGAGGTAAGACATTGTCCAATGTAGGCTAATTTACATCTGAAGTTACTAATAATAGCTAGCAATTTCTGTACATACTCTATGCCAAGCAATGTGTTCAGCGCTTTGCATCTGTCATTGCCTCTAACTCTCACAGCAATGCTTAGGGTAGGTGACATTATTACTGACATTCTTTAGTTAGGAAAATAGATTCACAAAGATTAATGAACTTACCCAGCATCATACCTCAAGGAAGGAAAACAAGTACCAGCCAAATCCCAAGAATCTTGCTCCTGAGGCCATGCTCTCAGTGACTCAACAGAATCACACATGGGGACACCCTTGGACCCTTGTGTAGAAAGCCTTATGAAGCTCTTCTGAAGAGCCAACAGCAGAATTACCACCAAGAGGCAGAGCCACTGTTCAACCCATAATGGACGTGTTCAGGGAAGACTAGCTTGTTGGCCTCTCAGGTTATTTTTCGTCCTTACTTCCTTATCTAGCCTTTCGATAACCTCTCATAACCTGAAAATGTCTTTGATCCATACAAAGTGAAAGGAACCTATTAACTGGGATATTTTCTGAGTTTTTCAATATAAGTAAGATGAGGCACTTGCCACTAACAACATTCCAAAGAGTTCAGGAGACTTTCATAGGAAAATTGGTCCAAAAATATGGAGTGTTTACTAAATTATACTAAGTAGTTAAATTATACTAAATAGTTAAGCCCTCATCCAACCCATGAGGGCTCCATCCTCATTCATGACCTGATTACTTCCCAAAGACCTCAACTCATAATCCCATCACATTGGGATTAAGGCTTTAATATATAAACTTCGTGGATACGTAAGTATTTAGTTCATAATAGAAAGCTATCCAGGGGCTGGGATCGTGGCTCAGTGGTAAAGCACTTGCCTTGCATGCGTGAGGCACTGGGTTCGATCCTCAGCACCACATAAAAAAATAAATAAAATAAAGTTATTGTGTCTATCTACAGCTAATAAAAATATTTAAAAAAAAAAAAAAAAAAGAAAGCTATCCAGGAGCCCAATGCAGTGGTGCACTTCCATAATCCCAGGGATTCAGAAGACTGAGGCAAGAAGATCACAGGTTTGAAGCCAGCTTCAACCACTTGGCAAGGCCCTAAGCAACTCAGCGAGACCCTATCTGTAAATAAAAATATAAAAAGGATTGGGGATGTGGCTCAGTGGTTAAGTGCCCCTGGGTTATATCCCCAGTACCCTACCTCCCTAAAAAATGCTATCTAGGAAAGTATATAAGATTGTTTTGCAATCCAGGAAAGTACATGAGACTCTCTTATTTTTATCCTTCTACATTCCAATCTCTGTAGTCAAGAGAAGCATTCCTACTACCTTTGTGATAGTCATTACTACCTTGCACACCTCAGCCTTTCTGGACACCTCTGGGATTACTTTTTCTGGCCACTCTTGTAGTCAGCAAGGCCTGTGGCTAACTGTATCTAATGAGCTGTGAGTAGAAATGAGTTGTGATGTTCCTGAAAAACCTGTAAACTTCTCTGATAGACCCTCCCAGTGTTCTTGAACATTTTCTTGGAATGCATCATTTTTTTAACACAGGTACTATTCTATAAGTCTAGGTTTCTTAGAGATAACAAAGGTAAGTCCATCACCGCAACCTTCAGATAAAAACTGGCAAAGGAAATGGAGCATGAACAAACACTCAACTTTTGATATGTGAAGGCACTGATATTTGGGCCTTCTTCCTACAGCATAAAACAGAGAAATAACTCTTGTTCCATAGCCTTTGGTTCTGCAAGTAATAGTTCAATAAAATAGTGTTTCTCAACCTTGAATGAGATATATATTTTTACTAAAAGAAAAATAGGATAATGGCCTTAGCTTTTTAAAATATTTAATGTATTGTTACATTAAAATTGTTGTAAATTTCATGTTTATGATAATTGCAATATGATAATGTTTCATGTTTATGATAATGTTGCAGTTGCAACATTATAAATTTTTTCAAACAAATTAATTTCCAAAATAAGAACAGTGACAATTTTATGAATGATATAGCTTTGCTGAAATGAAATTGCCCCTGGAACATAAATAAGGTATCAATACAAGTCAGAGTCCTTTGAGCCCAGTGTGTTATTACTTGATGATTACTTGATGATTCAACTTGCCCACATATTATAGAAAAGCCTCCACCAGTCTGTCCCTTTCACAATGAATTGTGACACTATTTAGCATTTACATGAATTATTTTTATATTGTGTGACTTTATCATACCTTACATAGTTACAACAGCACTTATTAGTACCCACTCAGTCGTACATACCTGCACATTCTCAAAAAAATGGTCATCAAGGAGGGGCTGGGGTTATGGCGCAGTGGTAGTGTGCTCGCCTAGCACGCGGGAGGCACTGGGTTCGATCCTCAGCACCACATAAAAATTAAATAGAGCTATTGTGTCCACCTACAACTAAAAAACAAATATTTTTAAAAAATGGCCATCAAGGATGAGCAGGCACCAAAATGACAACAAAAACTTTATGAATTCTCAGAAAGCGGATGGCTCCCAAAACTTTACTCTCTAACTGTGGTTTGAACCATGCTATATTAGAGGACTGAAATACCTCGTTCTGAGAAGAGCAATCACAAATGTTTTCTGGTTCCTAGATTATCTTGAATTTCATCCACCTGATAGCTAATGCTGTTTAGATTCCTTGCAGTCCTTATGTCCTCCCTGAAACCTTATTCTGGAAATATTTGAACATCCCACTCACAACCTAGCTTTGATATCAATTTTAAGCATATGACCTCCAAGCTCACAGAGGCAGACAGTCACATGAAGCAGTATTCTACATCTGTCCCAACTGGCTTTAGTGGATAAACCTTAAACTTCACTGAGGCCAAACTCTTGAGTTTCATTTACTTAATAATAATGGCCAGACTTTTGAATTTTGAAATTACTTAATAATGAAGAAGGATACCTAGGGCATGAGATTACTATAAATAAATGGTAGTCTAAAGATAAAAAGATAGCTATCAAATCTGACACAAGAATATGTCCATTAGAGCCATAGGACCACTCATCATAGTTTGTAAAAACTAAATCAGGACCATTTTGTATGTTTATTCAAATATTTTATGCCATATTATTTTTACCTGCTGAGTATCAAAGATAATCATAATCATGCCAAAGTAAATGCTTAATGTTGAACAAAAGCTGCTCTTTCTTTATCCAGAACATTTTGATTCTAATATTTTAATTAGTAATTAGCACATGCATAATATTTAAAAGCCACAAATTAATTAAAACATTATTAGCTGATCTTGATATTAAATTAAATTTTTTTCTAAACACAAACTATGCAGAGGTGGAAAATTAATATAAAAGCCAAGACATAATAAAAATTCCTCTTTGTTGATTATTTTGCTCAAAAGGAATTGGCAGTGCCTTTTTCCATTCCCAAGTCTGCACAGATAATTCAAAGGCATGAAAATTCTGGAGCAGTCCATGGCTTTAGAATGGCAACAAAGCTGAAATCTGTTGGTTTCTGTCAAACCAAGAAAAATGGAAATATTTTCATTTTAAGCTTTTTTTTTTTTTTGGTTTTGAGAGTCTGCTTGTGAATTGTTAATAACAGAATGATCATGAGATGTTCCTGTGCCATCTTCTGTTACAAAATTCAACTTGACACTGACAAAAAAATTAGAATTACTACCAAGAATATTTGCTTTCTGTTTTGTGAAAATATAGTCATACCTTGCAGAACACACATGGTACTACGTACACAGAGTCTATAACCAAGAAAAATATTAAAAGCACAGAAAATAATGCAATGATATTTGATAAATGGCTTGCTCATATAATCACCTTTCTATCGCACCAGGCACACTAACATGTGTGCAATAAAAACTTGCATCATTGTTCCTTAGTGGAAATTTTACTCCTATCTGCAAAAGAATGGTAGGAACCATATCTACCATATCACCCAGAGTCCAATAAGGAAAATAGAAACCAGATGAGAGTTTTCAAACAGAGGGGATTAGTTTTTTAAAAAGTGTTTAGAAGACTGAAAGAACAAAAATCAGGATGTATCTAACCCAGTTATTAATGACTGCAGAAAGCAGCTACTATCCCCAGGGCTGGGAAACTAGAGGAGGAAGTGATAGATGCTTGAAGCCCACTAACCCTTCTGGGATAACTCAAGAGATCCTGGAAATGTGAAGAAGGGCAGCCCTGATTATATTGGGAGCATGAAGGTGGTGCCAGGCAGTAGGTACTGGGATTAGTAGGATAAGGTGTGCTTAACACCAGTCTGGAAATACAGTTGGGCCCTATGGATCTGTTGCTGGGACGCTAAGGAATTGCTGCTAAACAGAGCTGATTCTACCAAAGGTTCTCTGAGAAGAAGCGCCACAGGGCAGAAGTTGGGTGAGATATCTGAGATGACACTTGTGCTGAAACCCAGGAAGAATTCTGTGCTATGGGCATTGGAGCTGCCAGAGGGTGGTGAAGTCCATAGCTTCATGCAGCTGCAGGAAGAAGGCCCAGAAGCTGGAAACAGGAAATGAGTCACTTCTTCCTTTCTTCATATCTCAGTCTTTTTCCAGGACTACTCATTAGCAAAATCTAACTGAAATCCAAAAGGCAATAAAAACTTGCATCATAATCTGTGGGATGTCAGAAACCTCAATACATAGAAGAGCACAGAAGGAAAGAAATGCATGCCAAATATAAACAGGCAAATGGCTGTTACATCAACTACTATCAATGTCAATTTTTCTATAGTATTCTTTGGCATGACTATGCTTAGAGTTGCTAATGAAAATTTGGTATCTTATTTTACTAAAAACAGGATAATAAATAAGATGATAGAAATACAAGAGGGGGATATAAGAACATAAAACATAATAAACTAGTGACTTTAAGCCTGCTAAGTAAAAATAAATATTTTTACTTTAATAAAAGCATATTGAGTAGATTTATGCAAATTACAAAATGATGTTGCATCTATCTTTCCTTACTTTTATAAAACCATAGCAATGTTCTACTTAAATCTTTGTTATTCTGTTCAAATTCCAACATGTGATGTTATTGAGCAGATAATTTATGTAAGAAATAAACAATCAGGGACAAATTGTTAGCCTACGGTAGACTGCAGATGGCCTCTAAATTCTTTGCTATTCTTGTTGAGATTTCTCTTGAATCTAGATTGCCATAGTGAATAATAAAATTCAGGAAAATCAAGTTCAGGGATTTCCAAATCTAGATTATAAAAACCTTGTAGCTTCTACCTCAAATGCCTGAAAACCAGCTGCCTTGTAAGAAGTCTAACTGTCCCAAGACCATCATGCTGGAGATATCACATAAAGGTGCTCTTGTCAGCAGTCCCAGCAGAACCTGATTCCTCCTTATTCCCTCCAAAGTGCCAAGATGAACATGAATCCATCTTCATCCTTCAGACCAGTCTACCTATAAACTGGGAACCAGTCTCTATAAACAGCAGATGAACCAGCCAGCCAATTCCTACCTAAATCTTTCAGCCTTTGAACTGTAAAATATAATAAAACTACTGTGTTGAGCCACCAGTTTTGGAGCAGTTTGTTATTTAAGAATAGATAGATAATGGATTGCAGCCATTCTAACAATCAAAAAATTATGCATTTAAAGCCAATTATCTGTGTTAACCAGGCTATGGTGACTGAATTAGTTAAAATCATTAAATCATGAAATAGCGCTCGTGAAGTTTCAAGGATGAAATATTCTAATTTCTTATTGATGAGTTGAAAGTTAATATAGTACTTGAGAGAAACTCTTTGAGAATGTGAATCTGATACAAGTTGAGCTTACATCTCTTCACTGTGAAGAGTCCCTTCGAGGCGGGAAGTTCCCTAAAAGTTTATGTTTGTAATTTTATATCTTTTTCCAAAAAAGCCCCACCCTTATCCAAGCTGTATAAACTTCAGGTCCCACAACATAGAATCTGTCCTTGAAAGATGTACTTTAACAATCATAAAACTCTTTGGGACATTCTTAGTAATCAGCCTTTTCTCCAAGAAAATCACTCAAAAAGAAAAAAGACAGCTATGTTTATAAAACTCTTTGTCAAAGCATTATATATAACTGAAAATTACCTAATTGTTCTAAAATAGCTGAATAATCAAATAATTATGAGCTATCAATTTAGGGTATGATGTCATCTTTTTGAAAAGTACTCACAAAGTCTCTAACAACATTAGAAATTGTCTGTAAAATGTCTAAGTGGAAAAGTTCAACTTGAAAGTTTACATGAACTGATTACAAGTATAAAATGTATATATTACAGATAATAACTGGAAGGAAATTTGGAGAAGTGAAAACAATTATGTTCAGATGTTGGTCATAAGATGTAACTCTGCTCTTAAATTTTTTTAAATTCCTATTTCTCATTGAATTTGCATCCCATTAAAGTCAATAAAAGTTATCCAAAAGCTCTCAGAAATCCACTTCTGAGGTTTTATAAGAGATACCCTGTAAAAGATGCAGCTAAACTAAAATTACTGTAATGCCCAAGCCAGGGAAAGCAGGCCTGATGGCGGGGAGCTACTTCCCACATTGCAACATGTAATGTGGAAAAATAAATTTGTAATTAGGAAGGTAAATGCAGACGCTTGGGGAAGTTTGGCGTCTTTCTATTCCCTTTTTGTCTCACAAGTGGCAAAGTAAAACCAAGAGGGGCCAGAAATCAAAGATCCAACACTGATCTCCATCCTCTTACCGTTGTCACACAAACACACAAGCAAGTATGAGTGTGCATACACACACACACACACACACACACACACACTTCTTCAAATAAGTATGTAAAGAAAGCATTTTCTATTTAATGGCAATGGGGGCATGAGTATTATTGAGTGATAGAAGATAAATGGTCAGATCTGGAGTCTAGTTCTAGGTCAATAGTCAGAGGTCCTATGACAGAAAGTCACTCCTTGCTTGCAGAGACCTTCCATGTCTCCATCTGTAAAATGAGAGTTCTTCTTCATAGAATCCCAATAGATCATTTGTTCACAAATAAAATGGGCTCCATTTAAATAGCAGGGAATGTGTGAAGTCACATGACCTTGAGTGATTATTTTTTTGTTTTATTTATTTATTTTTTACCTCTGTTTC
Organism: Geosciurus inauris; assembly: GCA_004024805.1. NCBI lineage: Eukaryota > Metazoa > Chordata > Mammalia > Rodentia > Sciuridae > Geosciurus > Geosciurus inauris. The sequence goes on from PVHX01000486.1 coordinate 172,537, forward strand.
TACTACAATTTTAGATCACGGAATCCCAGAAGACAAAATTCTAAATGATAGAAGTAAAATTTAAACAATAGAAAAGAACTGAAAGGGAAGGCAGGTTCTAATGTACAGCTCATTGGTATCAGGAGGCGGAGGATCAGCTTTTCTTCTCTTCCCCAAATGTAAAAAACATACAACAAAGTGTTGGTTCCCTCCCATGCTCTTCCTTTTTAGTTTGTATTAGAAGGAAACTCAGGGAGAGGTATTTGGATTGCCTCCATGGCAGGGGTATGGAAGCCTTGCTGAAGTACACCTCACTCCTACTGTACCCATAAAAGCTTCCACCTGATTCACTCTAGTGCCTGCTGAAGTTGAACTTGACCTCTGGCCCCACTACCTGACTGGGGTTCAGTGGGAAGCTAGTAAGCAAAACCATGCCATTTTCACACAAAAGACACCTTTTTCCTATTTTCAAGCAATAGTAAGGAAAATCTCCCTTTCATATACATCCTCACAATGTGAATTCAAAATTGCCTACCATGTAATTTCCACTGAAAGCCATGTCTCTACCAAGAGAGGTACGTACAGTCCCCATGCAGAGCACACCATTTGCATCATTCTATCCCTGAGTCCACTAACAATCAAAACTCAGTTTTAAAAGTAAAATATAGTACTTCAGCCTCATATCAAAATTGCCTTTTTAAAGTGATGGCTCACTGCTACTTCCTTGGGTTTTCCACTCATTATAAAGATGAGAGGTAACCATATATGCCAATCATCTGTATTTTTTGTGAAACTCTAATCAAGGCTCTTGATTAGATTTTGGTTACATTTCTCCTCACATAAAATCATGTATAGCAATTTATTTTCAGAATTTGGGGTAGGAAAAAGTACCTTTTCTCTATTCTTAATATTTTCTCTTCTTCCACCCCTATCACTATCGTGGATGGCTCTGGAGTCACCTCTCAGCCTAGTACTAGCTCATAATGTACATCTGGTATATTTGAATGCTACCACATCCAGCAACACTTCTTTCCTCCTCCCAGCCTACATGCAGCATGAGGCGCCCCTCTTTTCAGGCTTGTTTTCCTAGGGTTCTGTTTCTTGTTTTTTCCCTAGGGATCCCTAATGAATCTAAATAAAATCACATGACCCTGCATTTTTGGTATGTTAAATAAGCCAAACTAAAGTAAAAATATCATGAAATCTTAGTGACAACTTGCTTTTTTGTATTGAGTAAAATTTGAGCATATTCTTGTGTACCTACTGTCAATAAACAACTGGTACTAAAGTAACGTGGGAACATGGTTTATTTTATAAATATTTCTAAACAACTCCCCACCACATATATATTTGTACCATGCACAGAGCTTTCAGGCAAACTTTGGATAGATCATGAAAACTTTAAGAAGCCATATGGGAGCTTCAAATTTCAAAGTTGTGATCCTACACACTCAAACTCAGATCTAATACAAAAGTTTTAATCAAATTTCTGTCATTTAATAGTAGACTTAACATCATGGCTTTTAGGAGAATGCTTGCAAGGCTACTGAATGATTGTTTTCATTTTTATTCATTACAAAGCTTATTTTAACCTCTAGAAACTTGGCTATTTCATTATATAAATATTTACTTAATATATGCATGTCAAGCAGTCTTAAAGATCACAGGAAGAAAACATCTCCCTCTCACAATGGCACCCTTAAACAGCAAAGTCATGGGGACAGAGTGCTTCGAAGTTACCCCACTGACTAATCCAGGTGGAGAAGGAAATAATAGGAAGGACTGATATTTGGGTATTATCAGACTTCTCAAGAAGACCAGTGCATCTGGAGGTCCCTGAGACATCTGGTGTCTTAGGTATGGAACAGAGTGGTAGGAAGAGAAGTCAAACATTGCCTAAGAGATACTGATCAAAGCAATGTCTGATCCTTATTCACAGGAGTTTGGAAAACCTGGCACCAATTGAAACAGTGCCTGAGTAAAGTCCCAGGGGCTTTTCTGAACCAGAATTAGGCATCAGCTCCAAAGGCAGCATGGGAGATCTTAAAGGGATAAAGAGCCAAGCATATCATGCTAGCTCAGTATATAAACAATGAAGAGAGCAGTACTGCCAAGGAACAGAATTTAATGGATCTTGGTCTCCTAGTGGGTGAGGGATGAAAGAGGATCAATTGGCCAGTGTAAACATTTCAGGCTTATCCAGATAAGTAAACATTTTGTCCAGGCTCCACCCTTTGACTATTCAATTGTGTCTTGATAAACTCCTGAAGTCTGTCCCTGGTCCTAGCCTCCATTCTGAAGTTCTCCCCCTAGACCTCATCCTCACCTATAAATCTCTCCACTCTCCTTCCAAGGAAGCAAAATTTTATGAAGGTTATCAGTTTAAGTTAAATTATATACATATTTTCCAATTAATTCAATCAAAAGAATAAATCCCATACACTCCAAATAGACTTGCTATAGGACCAATCCTTCAAATCAGAGATACAATAGAACTAAATTAATAATAATTTGAATGGGCAAAAAAAAATGAAGAGTAAATGAAAAGAGATAGCTACTGAGAATGCTTAACAAATCCTTTATTCATAGAGGTATGATGCTGAGACTATGCAGAAAGAGGTTTGTTTAAATTAACAAACATTTGAAAATACTGTTTTAAATGCAAAGCCCTCTGTAAATACTAGATCCTCAGTAAATCTTACTATTCTGATAGCAGTATAAAGGAGGGATGTTAAAATAGTAATTTGAATTTATGGAGGGCCTCTCATTCTAGACACTTGTGCTTTGGAATACCAGTGTATTAATCTCCAGGAGTATTTTAGGAGAAAGGTAGCCAATTTTATTAGCTCCATTTGCAGATAAGAAATTGAGATGCAGAAAAATTATGAAATTTATATGAGGTTTGTGCAATAATGCTGGGGGGTAAAAGGGAAAAAAATTGTTACTAAAGTAAAAATGTATTCCACAGATGAATAGTGGGTAAGATTTGACCTTCTCCTGCTCACACTGATGGAGAAAGTAGGCACCAACCCAGCCAAAGTTACCCAAACCAGAAAAGAGACTTCACAGAGAAGGGATTCAGGGTAGTGTGGGGAGTGTGGGAGGCAGCGGCTCAACTCAGGAGATACCAGGGAAGGGTCTGATTGTTTGTTCAATACAGTGGGGGCTTTGGCATTCTCTTGGCCTGAAGCCAACCTTCTGCTCCAAGCACTACCTCCCCAACTCGTATCCTGACACCATCACTAATCATCAGGAAGCAGTCACTTCAGAGCCATACTCCAAAATGAGGATTAAAATCACAGAACAGGTAAAATCATTCAAATTAAACAGGAAGCACACAGAGACCAGAGACCACTTATTAACATGAGAAACACCAAAATGAATGAAAGGAAACTCAGAAGTTTGACAAGGAGTACAGAAATTGTCAATTAATAATAACAATAGAGATTCCACTGTCAATCCTTACCCCCTCCAATGTTTAAAAGAATCTTGTTTTAAAAAAACAAACACTATTTTTATTTAAAACAAATCAATAAAAATTAGTGAGTTATACATACTTTTTATAAATGAAAAAGATTTGCAAACTGAGTATTCTGATTAAGTGTTAATCTATGCAATTAATAAAACAGAGAACAAAGAAAAACAAGTGGCTATACCTCACACACACATGTGTGCACACACTATACTCTTAAAATATTACAATGAATTGACAGGACAGGAACAGATAGACATCTCTCCCATTAACAAATATTATTAAGTTATATTTCAAAATAATCAAATACTGAAGAAAACACACAGTGACATCCAAGGAAACAAAAGATTTAAGAGAGACCTTTCATGTTAATCTTCTCAACTGACTTATTGCTCACAAGGACAAATCCTGGAAGAGAAAGGAAATTGTTGTCAAATTGCAATAGGCAAGAGTGCATGGGTTAATCACAGGGAATTTCTAGTTTAGGAATGGCCAAACATAACCCAAGGCTTGAGAAATCAAGTGATGCAATCACATAAAAGGGGAGCCGAAGCCATACACTCAACCATCAGTACCTAATTTCCCTTTTGTTTGAGGAAAAAAAAAATAGTTCTACTGATGCACAGTTTGGCTCCTAAGACATGCCTTGCTAGCCCATCATGGGTGTTATCCAGAACTGGAAGTTTACAAGGACCAGGCAATATTCGCATGCCTATCCTCTGCTTCCCAGCAGAGTGGATATTCAGCATAAGCACCCAAGTACCATATTTCAGCCAGCATCCATTCTGATGGATCATGTGTCCCTGCCATAATCATTCCTGAATATTTTTATATCATTTTGCCTCCAAGAAAAAGTTAACTAAGCCCATCTGGGTAGTTCTTGTTCTCCCTTTTTAAAATTCTTTGAAGATGATTATTTTGGTAGGATAGATTTCTGTTATTATACTTCTTTCTTTAAACAATAATGGGAGAGAAGTGATACTATATCATCTGAGCTAGAAATACAATGTAAAGACCTTGATGCAAATCAAATATAAGGAAGATCTTAAGTCTAGCTGGATCCAAAGGACAGATGGCACAGTCTGTTGGTAGGATAAGAAAGAAAGAAGTAGCCAGAATGGTGCAATATGAGAGGGCAGGACTTCAGTCTGTCCTTCCTATATTCTTGTGTAGTGTTTATAAAATGGGTTCTAGAGGTTGAGCCATCTGGGTTCAAATGCCAGGTTCACATGGGAATTCACAGGGTGAAGTATGTTTCTGATAAGAGAAATATGACATACTAAGGTGTAGAAACAAGAGTGATCATGGTTCATTCAGAAAGCAGCAAGTAGCTCAGTAAGGCTGAGACACAGCAGTGGGGCAGGACCAAGGCAAGAGGATGGTGTGGGGAGCGCTGGCCTTCACATACTTTTAACACCTGCTGAGCAATTTGAACTTCAGCCTAAAAGAAAGAATATGCAGAGGAGTTTAAATTAAGGGAATGGCACCATCCAATTTATGATTTACACTTTAGAAGTTGGAAAGCAAAGGGTGGAACACAATTGGAAACAAAAATTGGCAGTGGCCTGAATTAATAAAATGATCTTGAGAATGCAGAGAAGTGGACAGAGCCCACCTTGTCCCTTATCTGTCACTCTCATGCTCTCAAGGGTTTATAAATCACTCTTTTGTGAGATTTTGCACTCAGAAACACCATAAGTTCCGCTTTTGAGCTTTGGCTTGTATGGACTGAAAACTTGGGGAAAAAAAACCCTTTGCCTGGATACCAGTTGGACTCACTCTGACCTCTCATAAAGAAGTGAGTGTCATACCTTACATAGTGGTAATTATTCTTTTCTTGTTGTTTTCCTCTTCCCCTCATCCTTCTCCTTTCCACCTTTTTCCACATTTTTTTTTTTTGTCAATTGATTTCTTTAATTCCTTTCCCCAATAAAACAGTATCTCCAAACACCACTAGATATTTATGGGACGCAATATTTTTATGATGAATTTTGTTTATCTTCATTTGCAAAGGAAAACAGAAAGCACATTTGGTACCAAATAATCTACCCACATCAAAGTCAATGAGTTGTTTCCTAGAGGACCATACCAAAGTGGGAGATAATACAGATAACTGATGTTATTTTGTACTTCACTACTGCTACCTAAAATTTTTCCCATTCATCAAAATGCTCTTTTGGTGAATCCACCTCTACAGATAATATATTTTGTGGATTGTAAAATGGAAAGTATCCAAAACAGGATACAAGATTGTGTTTCCCACCAATAGTAAGGACAGAGATAAAACCAGTCTTTTTCCCTCAAGAGTTTTCAGAAGGCAGAATATTCCCCTGTGTATTTTGAAAGTACAGTGAAGTAGATTTTATACTACTTGAGGGTCAAGCAATGCGGTTTAGAGAAAAGAACATTAAATCTGGAATCAAGACATCTGATCAAGATTCTAAACTGCTTAGATCTTTAGCATGTACATCTAGTAAGTGGAATAAGAATTTTACCTTTTCCATGGACAGAAAAGCCTGAAATTGGAAATACCTTATATATATTCTGTTTAATGGAGCGGTCAATAGTCACACATATTCATTGAACACTTTAAATATGGCCAGCTCAGCAGAGGAACTGACTATTTATTTTAGATAATTTTAACTAATTAAAAACTTGAAAAACACATGTGACTAACAGTTACCTTATTGGAGAGTATGGTTCTAGAGTCCTGTTTCAGTTGTTCTGGAAATCAATAGATGAGTATATTGTCTTTGTTTGAGAAAGAGTATTTCCCCTTATCCTTTCATGTGGACATAGGTCTGTAACCATCTTAAACATAATCAATGAGATAAAATAGAAAGCAACTTTGCTTTAGTAGACCATTTTTTAAAAAGTATTCAATGGAGGAATTTTTTTCCAATAGCACTGATAAAAAAGTCTCTAGTTGGTTCCATGTCTCATCTGACCCCTCTCAGATTTAAAAGAAAAAACAATCCTGTGGTTACTTCAAGTTGCAAAATGCAGTTTCCATCAGCACACCAATCTCCTCCCGTGAAGCTAACCCTCCTCCCCCACACCATCTGGGTCTGCAGTCTTTGGGAAAGGGGTATGGCACGCATCTTCTCTTTCTCCATTTCACCTCTTTCATCACCCAGTTTGCTGTAGTTGCTGTTACTGCTGGCTCCAGAGTTTGAGAGGATAAGGAGAGAAGAGTAGAAATAAAACAGAACATTTTTACTCTATTTGTATGATTGAAAGCTGGCTTTGACCCTCCTTTCTGGACCTGGCTAATGTTTATTGCTGCCGTTGCTGCTAATGCAGTGCGTGGACGTGCATGCTTGCCTGCGTGCGTGCGTGCGTGTGTGTTTCCCTGTGCGCACTTTAGGGGATGCTCAGATGCTTTTGGATGCAATGCCTGCAAGGTAAGTAATGCAGCCAACTTTTCAGTCCACTATGCCTCCCTGGGCTCTGGTTTCCTAGCAGGGAAACACACCCACCTTTCCTGGAATATGCAATGAAGCCACTTCCTCTGTACAGGACATGAGGGAGTAGCATGGCTCATGTCTTCCCCTTTGCACTGGGATTGCCTTTCAGAAATCTTTCTCACAAAATCCTGTGTTCATTCCCTCACTTTGGTTTTTTGTTTGGTTTGGTTTGGTTTTTTGTTTGTTTTGACTTGGTTTGACTTTTCTGTTGCGACTAGAAGTCAGTGAGGAACTAAAGAATTGTGAAAATATTTTCAATTGCAGCCGTGACATCCTGACATTCATGTCTCAATCCAAGTTCAAATGAAGAGCAACACTTCCTGAATAACTGACCAGCTCTTTGGAAAACTGAACGTATCAGAGAAGATAAAATAAGGGAATTTGTATTTTTCAGTAAAAATAGCTAAGCAGTAACAAACACACCTTTTTTTTTTTTTTGCAAGAACTTACAGAAAAAACTAAGTTGAAATACAGGCATAACATAAAAATTGCATTAATGTAATTTTGTGAGCTACATGAAAACAAGGAAGAATTACCTTTTACACTTACTAATGACATTTTATGCTTGATATTAATAAACAAATAATAGTTTACTGCTTTTCTAGTTTATTATAATCATCCAAATAGAGGACAATCCACTTAGCAAAGACTTTTCCTTTTAATGAAAGCATCCTGTTTCAATTAGCAAAGGAGATGTTCCTCCCAGCCCCGAGTTTGAGCATCTAGGAGTAAATTGATGCAATGATTATCAAAAAGCATTTTTTGGCAAATAAAAAATATATGTTTTGGTATATGAATCAATACTTTCTTTGACATTAATGTCTTCAGAAGGGCAAAAAAAATTATAAAGGGAAACATAAAGTTTTACCTGCCACATTTTTGTGATGTCATACAGGTTAGTTTTGAGCATTTCAGTTTGATCATTACATATTTCTTGTGGTTTCAGTCTGAAGAAAAAGAAATTGAAAACTATCTTACAGAATTAAAGTTTTTTTTATTTGTTTTGTTTGTATTTGTTTTGTTTGTTTGTTTGCTGGATTTACAAGGAAAGAAGAAAGCCTAAGCTTTTAATCCAATTCCAAAAATGTAGAAAATGGGAAAAAATAACTTAGAGATAACTTAAATTACTGTATTACAGTATATATTCTCTAAATGTATTTTCCATAACAAAGTGAGAATTGGAAGAAGCCCAGATCCTAAAGGGGCTTGTTACTCCTTTCCTGCTTGACCTTTGGATTTTGACTCATCTGGCCAACATCTTGGCTTCCTAAAACTACCCCTCCTCTGCTTTCCTAAATTAAATTCCAGTGTTCTTGCTATTGCTTTGATCGTCCCTTCCTTGTTACCTTCAGTGGCTCCTCTGATTTTACCTGTTTATTTAAACATTTCCCCAAATTTTGTTGTTTCATCCCTACTTAGGTTTCAAATCCCATTTTTGTGGGAAAAGCCCAGTGATCTTTGTGTCTGGCCTGATCCCTCCCCTGAGCTGCAGAACCACCATAACATTCACCTGCAGGATGTCTGTGTGCTAAAGCTGCCCACATTTGCATGCATCTCCTTCTGTATCCCAGTGTCCCTTGCCTTCCTCATGTCCTCTATCAGAGTTCTACTTCCGTTGATGGTTTCACAGTCTTCCTTTTCCTCTTGAGCCCCATCATCTTCCTCACACAACAAATCCTGTCAGTTTTTTCTGACTGATACTGTGGCACTTGCACTGATGTAGTTCTTATTATTTCCTTTCTGATGCTCTCTCCATTGCACAGGTTTCCCACTTTCTTGTCTCTTCCTTCTCTAAGCCATTCTACCCACTGTCCACTCCTCTTCCTGGAACACAGGTGTAATCAGGGCATTCCAGTTCTATTTCTGCCACTCCACCAAAAACCCTTCGGACAAGGCTCCCCGTGAGAGTCGAAGGATACCTTTCTTGTTATTTGGCCTCTCTGTGACATGAAACACTGCTAACCTCTCTCTTCTTGAAATATCGTCCTCCTTTGTCTTCACTTGCTCTAGATTCATTGGATTTCTTGCTATTTCTCTGGACTTTCCTTTCAGTCTCCACCATGGCTGCTGCTGCTTCTGATTAAAGGTTTAACTTGTTAAACCTTTATTGTTATTCTATTAAAACTTTGATTTTCTATAATATGAAAATTATAGAAAACAATTTTCTATAATTTTCAGGGGTTTTTGTGAGTATCGTGATCTATAGTTCAAGACCCATAAATTTGTTTTTAAAAGTAACTAGCTATATCCCAAGATTTTGGTACAATGATGCACACTACAGCACTAGCAACAATAGCAAATGTTGGAAAAGACATATTTTCATCAATAGAGGATTGGTTGAATTCTACTACTACATACAAATGAGCAATCTAATGTTGTTATAGAAGAATATATAATTGCATGAAATATATAATATATGGTTAAGTAAACTAAAATGATTACCTAGCATTTTTGATAAATTGTGCATTCTAAACATCTGTTTTAGGCATAAAAATGCTAACAGGATAATACACACAAAGATTTAAGGTGTGCATCCTCAGTAAGTATGAGGATAATTCTTAGTTTTTCTACAGTGAGTATGCAAAGTCAGGAGAAAAAAGGAAATGAGTGTTATTTTAAAAAGACTAAACCCAACTTCTTTAAGCAATATCCTTTATCCCAAAAAGTATCTTGGAGAACCACCTGGTACTCCCTTCTTCACCCCACTTTCCCAGCCTGAGTTAGATGTCCCTACATTTCTATACTGCAAACCTCTGCCTTAGCTCTCACGTCTTATTATGAATTTTTCATATGTATTTGTCACCTCCAATGCTTGAGGATTTCCCTAGTTTCCATATTCCCTGTGCTAAGCACACTTCACATGGAATAAATATTTACTTCCTTACTGCCCTCAAAGAAGAAAGTGCACACCCCTTAAGTACTTGAAAAGCCTTCACAACTACAGGCCACCTATCTTCTCAGTCTTTTTCCTTTGTATTTTTGCTCCTGTCTCCCCGAATACTGTATCTTCAAGCATACTCATCTAGGGAAGGGATGGGGTCTTTCTTAGTCTGTATTTCTTACTGCTGTATTCTAAAACAGCCCAGCTCTCATAGAATAGATGTTCAGAAATTATTTGTTGAATTAATGATTGGATGAATTCTTTGTTTTCAAATATATCCTATACTTGCCACTTTTCCTTATCTTCTAAAAGCCATTCCTTCCAAGTTTTCCCTTTCTTAACTTCCTCTTTTAATCTTCAAGACTTAGTAATGTTTGGTCATCTTTAAGAACTGTTTTCTTATCTTCCTAAGCAGAATTAATTTCTCTTCAGTACAATACTGCAATTATTTGACTCCTCTCATTAATTATGCTCTTCTGATGTTATTTAAATGTTAACCATATTCTACATTTTTGGAATTTAAGGACTGCCATACTTTAATGTCTCCCCCAATTTCTTCCCCATCTATTCTTTCTACCTGTCCTAGCTGGAAGACACTGACTAGATACAAAATCCACAGTATCTACTCACTAATTACACAATAATTTCTGAGAATCAGTTTCTTGACCTCTAAAAAGGTTGTAATATTATTATTTGCCCCTCAAAATTAATTAAATCTGATAACAATTAAAAGTGCTTAGAACATAATAAGCCCTCCATGTTAACAGCTGTCATTAACATTGTCATTGGTGCTGTTATTAAAGTAATACTAAAACACATGCTTGTTATGTTGAAAAGCCAGTCCATCTCTATCACCATAAATTGAGAAATAAGAGAACTTGATTTAAAATTTTTAAAAAGTCATTATATTTTAGAGATCACAGTGTTTCAAACACATCTGAAACTCCCCAATGCCTTAAGTGCCTGGCTTTCCATGACATCTGGGAAGATCATTTGATTACAATATTTCAGGAAAAAAAGTGTGCTGGTGACACAATGAAAGAAACAGGAACTGTCATTTTGGTTGGGGTTATAATATTTGGAAAGCAATTTCTCAATATCTCATAAAAATGCATATGGCTCAGCCATGTTGTTCTTAGAAATATTCACTAAAGTAATTCTTACATTTTAATACAAAGAAAAATGTAATATAATATTTTATAGTGCTACTTATGAGAGCAAAGTACGATATAGCTATGCAAATTAATAGGTTGTTCTACAAGAGTCAACGTGGACTGATCTCAAAAGTATAATGTAGAGAGACAATAGCAATAATGTATACTTTATTGTTTATATAAAATTTTCAAACACACAAAACAATGTTATATGCTGCTTATGGATATATACCCAACTTGGTGAGAATAAAAACATTTATAAAACAAAAAAATAAAATATACTCTGCAGTGATATCTACACACAGGTTAGTGGTGATATCTGAAGTTATTAATGAGAGAGATAGGACAAAGGAGAATGCTTTATTTTTCATCTTTAATATTTTATCAGTTCTGTATGTATGTGTTAGGGAAATGTCTAAATTAAGTATTTTCCCATTAAAAAGAGAAAGTGTGTACAAAACTCCTCTATTATTTCTGGAAATAAAACCAGGTGTCTGTTCTCTTGGCTAGAGATGAAGATTTTTTTTCATTCTAAGGAAAATCCCTATACTGAAGCCTCATATCTCTGGGAAAGCTGGAAAATAGGCCACAGTAATCAAGAGAGAAACCTCAAGAGAAAAGAAAGCATTGCGAAGAAAGATCAATATGCCATTCAATATTCATATTGGAATATTGATATTCATATTCACATGCAACATCAATATTCCATACCAAGTACCTTAAGGTTCCCTTCCTCCAGCTTTCCTCCCCTAATACCTTCGGTGGAGCAGGCTGGAAGCACAGGACTGGGTTTCTTTATTAATAAGGGTGTGCTAGCTCTCTCCCTGTGTCTCTGTCCCTGGTGACACTTTAGGTGTTCACATAACAAACAATGTAGTTTCCCTTTTTGCTTTAAGATCCATTCTTATTTCAATTTCAAATGGCCTGGGGTGCAAAGCATCTTTTCCCCCACGAGAACTAACTCCCCATCTTTTGCCTTATCTCTCAGGCAACCAAAGCTCAAGAGCATCATGGCTGAGATTATTATTACTTTTTGTTCTTTACTATGTGACTGCTGTCTCCTTTCTCATTTTAATTCCTAGCACCGCTCATTTATTCAAGCTCAGATTTTTAAAACCTGTTTCCAAAGTGCTCTTCTTGCCTTCATATTCCCAATTCTCCAACCCACCTGAACACTGTTCCCTGGATGAATCTGCTGAAGCATGCAATGCTTTCAACATTATCAGTCCCTGGGTCAGGACACTTTTGAACCTCTGCTATCTTGAAGCAAAATCTAAATCCTTTTGAGGCTTCCACAACAAACCTTTCTCCAGTGTCATCATCCAAAATCCCCTAGAATACCCTCCATAGAAAACCCAGTATCCCTTCTTTCCAGCTATACATAAAAATAGCCTATTCAATTTCACTTCCTAATTTCATGCTTGACATTCTTCCTACTTCAATGTTTCCCAAACTCAGGCATTCAGGGACCTCGTCATGATTTTTCCATTAACAGACACCATCTGAACTATTTTTTACTTACAATTTTTTTCTGTGAACTCACTCTCACTTTAACTTAAAAATTTTAAAAGTTATTTTCTACCATTACCATAAGTGAAAAAAAAACAGTATCTATCACAATATATAGGTAAAGTCTATAAACACAAATAGTATTTTCAAAATTATTAAACCAAATACTCTTTTCCAGATAAAATCTGTTGCCAACACTATTGTTTTAAAAGTGGCTTAAATAAGTGATAGAAGAATTTTGCAGTTTTATCAAGAACAAAATTCATACTTGAAGAACTAAACATGTGCTAAAAAATTTAATAAATAATAAATTTCCCAGTCTGTCATTTCAGTGTTATTGACTCTAGTCCATATGCTGCCTAAAGTAATTTCATGTCTGCAAAGTCTGGAAAACTCTGCTTTATGTGAAATATTCTCATCATATTTTTCTGCTGATCTCAGTTGTGCACATCCTTCCAGGCCTGGCTAGAGTTCCACCACTTCCCACAGTGTCCTTTTAAAATTCAGCACACTGTGACTGCCTTCCTCTGGGCATCATAGCTAAGCTTCTCTTCCATGTTTGGGGAGGTCACTCCATCCTACTTTTGGATGATGCATATACAAGTTTTCAAGTTTACTTTTTCTGGTTTCCAATGATCATAGTTCAAAGATTTATGGAGGCTTCTTTGTTTGTTTGTTTTGTTTTGTTTTTTCGGTGCTGGGGACTAAACCAGGGCATCATGCATGTTAGGCAAGCACTCTACCACTGAGCTACATCCTTAGGCCAGTGGAGGCTTCTTTATAATCCCAAACTGAGCATCACACTTTCTATGGGGTGGGATTAATGAAGGTGACTCCATGAACCTCCTAAGTGACTGATGAATTAGCACTTCCTCTATTTATGAACATACATCTCCTGTATAGATAAGATCTCCTCAAGGGCTGGGCCTGAATCATCCTTCTAAGCAGACTCAGCCCAAGGGAGACCACTTAGAATTGCTAGAAATTCTCATCAAACAAATGACACTTCCTAGAGAATCTCCACCATAGATAGCATACAACAAAAAGAACAAAGCTGTTCTGTTAGGAAACCTGCTGTACGTCCTCAGAGTTTCTGCAGCTACCCTCCACGGCTGGTTTCATTCCAGTGTTGTCCTGCTCTTGCGGACAGAGCTCCTGAAAGCTTACATTTATATGGCTTATCACATACAAAACTGCACACAACTACAGGTTGCTATCACCTTTAGTTATCACCAGATACCACAGAGAATGCCTGGTCTTATTAGACAGCTAGTCAGATGTGCGGTCTTTCAAGAAAGGATGCTCTAAAACTTTAACAATGACATGGCTTCAAGTTCAGAATCGATATAATTTTGAATTGTCTTTTGTACTCCAAATCAATGAATGCACTTTAACATAAGGTGGCCTTTGTGAACTCCGTCTTGATCGTCTTTGCTATCTTTAAGACATAGACAAGAAAAAAATATCATTTTTATAAATTAACTACAAGGAAGGTGTAAAAACTGGAATAAATAATTTATTCACCTTTAGTTTTTTAAAAATTTGGTTATTCTTAGTTATACATGACAGTAGTTATAACTAACTTTCCAGAAAATTTAACTAATAATTATTACTTCATAAATTCTATATGCTGTACACTACCTAAGAAGCCATTAAAAATCACAATTAAGAGTTAAAAATAATCATGATTATGTTAAGGAGAGCTTAAAGGATCACCACTAAAGTTGAGGCAACTTTAGGAATATACCTGAAGGACCTCATCATCACCTAGTAACTATTATTATGCAAAAACTCAACTCTTTGATAGGTGACTCCGTATCAATCTGAGATTAAGTCCACTGAATAGAGATTTAGATCTTTTGAAGCCATTTGGAAAGCTTCATAAGTGGAAGGCACCAGAATTTTCACTACATGCTCTTTGATCTGACTTTTAATATTGTGGTGAAAAGTACGTAACATAACATTACCATCTTCACTATATATAAGTATACAGTTCAACAGTGGTAAGTTTATTTATATTGTTGTGCAAACCATGTTCAGCATGGTTTCACCTTGCAAAACTGAAACTCTATGCCCACAAAACAGCTGCCATTTTCCCCTCCTCCCAGGCCTGGCAATCACCATTCTATTTTCTGTTTTTGTAAAAATTTGACTTATGTAGATTCCTCTTATAAGTGGAATCATACAGTATTTGTCTCTTTCATCTGTTCGTGAAGCATAACTGAAACTTAATTAGGATGAAGCCAAGTTATTGTCCGTTGGTTATTCGCCATCTATTCAGTACTGTGCACTCTGCTAATTTCATTCTAGTAAACCAGGGAGGCAGGGTATACTCACTTTACAAATGAGGAAACTGAGGCTTTGCAAGGTGAAACATCTGGTTACAGTTCACATAGCCAATAAGTGTGGAACCGATTCAACTTTATCTAGCCTTATAGCTCACAGTCTTCAGCATGCCAGGATGTCTTTTGAAATACTTAAATTTTTCAGAGCACTTCAAACGTTTACATACTTGAAGCAAGTCAGAGTGGTTCTTTTCTTACATTTGACTTTTAATGTTACAGTATTGCTCCTTTATTAAATAAACTACTTTATTCTAAACCGTACCTCAAGATATTACTCTAATCCATGTCCCACAGGATACTGGTTACCTTCCATGTTTCTAAGCAGGGCTCGGGAAGGAAGAAGCGGTTAGTCTATTCAATTTTTCTGGAAATTATACAACTAGCCAGTGTGTAACACATACCAGCAGTGAGAAGAATTTTTAAAAAGCAACTTACTTCTGTGGAAGTGAGCCTCGGCTTCTTCAGTTCAGGCACATTATTTTAGTGAATGGAAGTCACTCTGTCCATTCCAGGCGCTCTCTTCAAAGGTGCCCTGCTCAGTGCGTGGGCGAGACCTTCATTTCTACCTACAGAGCCACCTGGGACTCGAAGTCCTACCAGTGTGACACCAGTGCTGCCCAACCAGAAACCCTGAAAGGCATGAGAACTACAATACCCACAATTCAGGATCCTCACCTGAAACCAGGAGAACAGGGCAATGGCTGGAGTTTCACTCTAGGAATAAAGGAGAAACAGTGGGAAATCTAGCGTTTCCCACTAAAACAGATGGGGGGGGGTAGGGAATCTAGCGTTCTATTTTAAAATGAGCAGTGTATGTGGACCTATTTGCATAAAAGGAAATTAAAGTGGTTTGGTATTTGCTGAGGAGTAAGAAGGGTTTTTCACTGTTGGCAAGAACTGAAAAAATCATGCAAATAAATTCTCTCTCCTGCAGCTGTGAAACCTGCCCTGCCAGATTCTCTTTCGGTGATTCAGAGGGGAGGGTGCCTGCTGCCCTAGGAAGCAAGTGAAGGAAGACTGTGAGGTGAGGCCTGGCGATCTCAGTTCCTCTTAAAACTATGATATGCCGCACCTGTAATGGAGACCTTTGATCCTTCATCTTCTCAAATACATCCTGATATTTTAAAATGTACTTTTTAAAATATGAGCAAGAATAAGCTTTTTTAAAGATGGCTTTCCACTTTCTATTTCTGAGGTTCATGTGTTTTTGCATATTCCAGCATTATTTCCAGTTGTTCAAAATTCAAGAGAAAATTGAGGGAGGAATTTTTTTAAGCTTAGTGAAATGAAGGATGCAATAATTATTTCACTTCTTTGCAGGATTAGCCACAGCGAATGAAAACAAAAGCTAAAATTAAGAAATGTGTTTTCCTCATTTGTTCATAGAGCATCTTTCTCTGAGCCTTTTGTTTCCTATCTGACGCAGTCCACAAAATGGAAAGAGACAAGTCTTGGCTTTGTCTGGCTCAAAAACACAATAGGAGGACTCATCTAGAGTAGGCAGATGGCAGAGTGGTGGCAGAGGAGCATTTCCTTTCCCTTTCCTGCCCTCTCTCGACCTCCTTTCTACATGCCTCTGCTTCTCTGATGCGTCCTGCCTGAGAGTGCTGGCCCAGTCACCTAATCCACCTGGAATCCCACCAAAGTTCCCCTTGACTCATCCCACAATCCAAATTAGCTATCCAGTCCCCTTTGTCACAGGTCCCTCAACTCTTGACTAGAACCTAACTTTCCTTATGCCATTTATATTCCTTCCACAAAAAGGCCCTCCTCTCAGCCTACAGGTTTGTTCTCCATGCTGTTTTCTCTTTCTGATCCTCATCTTTAAATATGCAGATCCTTCCTTCTTTTCAAAGTATGGTGAAAAGACTGTCTTTTCCAAGAAGCCCTCCTCAATCTTCTTCATCTGAATTATTCTCTCCCTCCTAATCAATTGTATCTAGTCTTCTTATAACATTCTGCACCTTGTTTCATTGTTTTATGTGGGTATACATGCAGGCTGACCTTCTTATTTTAAGACAAGAATTCACTTTACTCCCACCTAATTTTGTAGATGTTTTGATAATGGATGCATTGAACACCTGCAATATTAACTATAAATTGAATTTTAACACTTAATACCATCTCTATCTATACCAGAGTTTGAAATTTAAAGGACTCTCTCAATATCAAGAGAGAATCCTGATATAAGAATCCCCCATAGTCCATTCTTCCACAACCTCTATTTTCCAAAAAGTGTTGTATTAAATGCAGCAATTTAAGCCCTGAGAGTACCTGAAATTCAGGCTTTATTGGATCAGCACTGATGATCTCAACAGCTCCCTTTATGCTGTGCGCTTGGTTTCTAATAGCTTCCTAGAGGCTGGCCTCTCTGGAATCCTCTGTCCCATGACTATCCTCTTGAGACCTGGCCCTGCCTCCATCTGTGATTTTGATTTTCAGTTCCAGCATCGGGCCCTGTTTCTCTATAATCTCATCTTCCTGATCTGAAGACTAAGCTCTGTTCTTGAAGTTCTTCAGATAGTTCTTAGTCTCTGATCTCTCTCACCCAGGAAAGGAAATTCTCAGCATCTGTTTACCTCACATGCCTGTTTCTGCGATTTTCTCCTGGTCCTCACACATTCTGTGTCTTCCAGCCATCAACCACTATAGAGAGCGTGAGTGAGACCATGCTGATTTGTGCAGTGTGGATGCTCAGACATAAAAGCTGGCTGATGAACACAACAGTTGTCTGACTGATGAAAACTAACCTCACCTTCCCAGCTCTCCTTTAATCATGTCATATGATCCCTAGCCCCTTACCCTGCCTGTGTGAGCACAATCTAAGTGACATAACATTGCATCCATAGTTCATCCTCCACACATGGTTTAGGGCCACTTACCTATTTCACCTCTCTTCCATACACAGAAACCATGATCACTTGGAGCCATGAGATTTGTTGTACTCAAGAAAAAGAATAAGATATGGATATATGTTATTTCCTGACAGATAGTAGAAGAGCAAAGAAAATCAGACCCCTCCACTTCAGTGTGTGAGAAGAAAAAAGCAAGAGGTTGAAGAGAACTTTAAGGGGGTTTCCATAGACACGTACTAGGAGGTATTAAAGAGTAGATGTGTCAGGAGCAGGGTGTCTGTGATCAAATACACAATCTGAACCACTGTATGCTTAACCCAGTTAAGAAGGCTAATGGAGAAGTAGCTATTTCCACAACTTTCAGTGTGGAGACCTGAAGGTGCCCAGAAGGCCAGTGGACCCGCACAGGCTAGGGGTGCTATACCTTCAGGACTCAGGAAAAATGGTTAGACTCACCCATCAATAAATGTGATGCTATGCAGTGCTTCAAAAAGATATCCAGTCCAAGCATTAAACCTGTCTCCTCACAGCAATTTTTTTTTTTGGTACTGGGGATTGAACTCAGGGGTACTCGACCACTGAGCCACATCCCCAGCCCTATTTTGTGTTTTATGTAGAGACAGGGTCTCACTGAGTTGCTTAGCACCTCGCCATTGCTGAGGCTGGCTTTGAACTTGCGATTCTCCTGTCTCAGCCTCCCTAAGTACTGGGATTACAGGCTTGAGCCACTGCACCCGGCTAGCAATTTTAATGCCTTTGGTTTCATTACATGGGCTTCAGAAAGCCATCTTGTCCTCAAACCCCAAAGCTATGTTCATTCCTCTACCAAACACTCAGGTACCATCTTGAAAAGAAATTGGAGGAGGAAGAGAAATTCAAACTGATAAGTTTTAAAAAAGGTCATCAGAATGTTTAAGTCCAAAAGTGATAGATGCACTCAATAGTAAGTTAAAAATCTATTCCTGCCCTCCATCCATATGCTCCAATGATAACACCAACATAGAAGCTAAAATTCCAGTGACTCACTTAAATTGGCCATTGTAGATAAGGGAGAGGCAAAGCACTTAGAATAGCTAATCAAACACAGCTATCTGGAACCTGGAATTAGGAACTGGATGGAAAAGAAGCAGGAACAAGAGAGAATCCACTTTTGTAGTAAAGAGACACAGCTGTGCAAATAATGCCCTCCTCTGGGGTGTGATTGTGGCAGCCATGGAGCACAAGGTCCAGGACTCACAACCCTAGCTGGCCATGCAAACTGTGGTTTCTAAAGCTTAGCAGAAACAATGAACCCATTGAGTGACATCGTTTTGGCTGCTGCTGTGGTTCCTTAAGCTGTGTGCCTGATTCCCCATCCCTCCCAGCAATTCTGGAACTGGAGTTTAGTGTTACTTTTTAATTTAGGTCAGCCACAGGCATTTACTATTGTTGAAGCTCAAAGTTATGGTACAAACATCTAACACAGCTCTCACTCATTTTCACAGGTGTCACCTCTGCCTATCCCACCCTATTTAAACTGCAAGAGATCAAAAACTGGATCTTATTTATTTATAGATAGATAAAAACCCATAGTACTTGTCCATAGTACATATTTGTTGACTTAAAATGAATGGATCAGTAAAATGAGGAAGTCTTACTTAAACTTCCTTCTCATGTAAAAATTCTCTGACCACATGGAAGCTATCAACTTCCTTATTAATGCAGAGGTAACTTTTTTCTTCTAATACTGCAAGTGGTTTAGAACTATACTTTCCCCCTTCTCTGTATCTAGGAGAGAGAAGAACTAGTGATTTCCTACACGTAAGGGGGAAATTAGACACGTGGAAAGTAGTTTGAACATGTCCAAGGTGTTGCTTACTGTTACTTAATAACCAAAGGGTGGGGTTTTTTGTTGGTTTTTTTTTTTTTGGTCTTTCATTGACCTATGTTAAATATCACTTGTGTTTGGTACCTGAAGTTCAAATATACCGAAGTGACAGGAAACAGCACTTTCCCCACATTTTCAGATTTTCCCCACCAAGCTGTCTTGGAAAGAGAAAGGCATTGCAAGCTCAGAAGAAACTTCCCCTTGGAGTTTTTTTTTTTCTGTTCTGTTTCACTATGTATGGACTTTCAGACACTGGTCTACTATGACTTTAATTTCTGGGTCACTTTGTCCCTGAGTCATAATCATACTTTACCTTTCCAAAAATGGTCAATAACAGAGCCATTTACCAGTTAATTTCAATGAATTACTCAAAACACGTTGTGAAATGTTAGGACCAGAGTTTTAGGTCAGATTGCTCTTATTTCCCCAGATTAAGAAACTAATTCAAGTTTTCTTACAATTTCATATTTCCATTCATTATATCTTTCTGTATACTTTGCTCAACCACAGATGAATCATCCATAAATTAACCCCAACCAAAAAGCGTTTTAGAAAGTCATTGCTTTTTATTATTTTTTTTATTCATTGCTTTCATAACAGCTTTCAAGGAAACAGGTCAACTCTTCATGTGATCCCAAGACATATCCATGCTGCCATTTGTCACTAATCAGCAGCAGAGAGTACTCTGTGCAGTTTTCCCTGAAATACCTATGGATTATTTGCTTCATGTTTTTTTTCTATTTGTTGACCCTTCTGTATTTTTATTGACACAATTGTCACTTTCATACCAAGATCACTTTTTGGAAAAAGAATTCACGTGTCTTTATATCAACTTTCCTAGAGCTTAAATGAAAATTTCTGAGGCATATTCTTGTCAATTAGCCCTAGGAAGATGTAAGGTTTTGTGCCTCTAGGCAGTGATTTTTGTGCATTCCATTAACAAATGTGTGTATGTGTGTGTGTGTGTGTGTGTGTGTGTGTGTGTGCGCGCGCGCGCAGTATATCAACTACCTCACTCACTTCAGGGGCAAAACGTTTACTCTAAATCTTTGGTATACCACATGGTAAGCTGAGAATGGAATATCAACTTTAAAGTGTATTTTATACAGTTCACAATCCAAAAGCCAAGACAGTTGATATTCCTAATTTATCTGTCAGTGAAGTTTAAGTAACATGAGCTATGTTTTTGATTTTAAGTGTCTGCCAAAAACCCATGTGGCAAGGGTTAGTCTCCAGCTTGGTGCTATTGGGAGGGGGTGGGACCTTGAAGACGTGGGCCTAGTGAGAGGGTTGCAGGTCACTGGGGGTGGGCTCTTGAACAGAATAGTGGGACTCCAGCTCCTTCATCTGCCTCTTTTTCATTTTCTAGCCACAAGTTAAGCAGTTTGCTCTTCTAGGAGTTCCTGCCATTTTGTGCTGCCTCACAACAGGTCCAAAAGCAACAAGACCAACTGATCATGGGCTGAAACCTCCAAACCTGTGAGCCACAATAAACATTTCTCTTTATAAGATGATTATTTCCAGTATATATTATAGTGATGAAGGGCTGACTACCGAACTATGGTATAGATATAGATATTTATTTATATAGAGAGATAAAAATATTTCTTGCACATTTCAAATTTTGCACAAGAAGACACAAAAAATTGTAAAGGAAGAAAGAAGTAGCATATTTCCTATCCTGGGAGTACTCACTCTTATTTTATGTATTCCTAATAAGTATTATACTATAGTGAGCTCTACCCTCTAACTTGAAACTGAAAAATTGCATTCCATGGACACACACACAGTTTTACCTACAAGAGACAAAATCTCAGTATTCTGTGACAGAGGAAAAGAAGAGGCCCATACTCACCCATCCAGTAGCATGCAAGGATTCCCATCTTGAACGCTGGAGACTGCAGAGGTTCCAATCCATTCTACTAGGGCTAAGACATTCATTACTGGTATGATCATTTTCAGTTGCTCATATAGCAAATTACTACAGATTTAGTGGCTTGAATTACACAAATGTAATGTCTCTTAGTTCTGGAAGTAAAGAAGCTGACGTGAGTCTCAATGGGCCAAAGACAAGGTGTCAGCGGACCACACCCACTTCTGAAGGTGCTGAGGAAAAATCCTTCTCTTCACTGTTCTCAGCTTCCAAGGGCCATGCACTTTCCTTGGCATGGATTACTTTATCCATCTTCAAAACCAGCAATGGCAGGTTGTGTCCTCTCATATCCTCTGTCTCGGATCCTTCCATCTTCATATCCCTGTCGCTTGACTACAGCAGGAAAGCTCTCTACTTTTAAGGTCTCATGATTAGATTGAGACCATCTGGATAATCCAGATCATCCCTCATCTCAAAGTACAGGCCTTTAATCATATCTACTAAGTTCTTTTTATCATGTCAGGTAATATTTTCACACATACCAGGAATTAGGGAAGAGACATCTTGGAGGGGCTATTATTCTGGCTGCCACACCAAGTTTCCTTTTCAGGAAATTTTATACATACCATTATTGGGTTGAGTTGGCTCCTGTACAGGCTTCTCATTTGGATTGAGACAGGGTCTTTTGACTTTTCATACAAGACTAGGGTTTGAAGATGTATGATTGAAAAGGTCTAAAGAAAGGCCTTAGGTCTCCAAGACATTACCTGCCTCTGAACTGTCACAAACTATTTCATTATGAGGTTCATGATTCAGTTCCAAAGTGGTTTTCTCTCAAGAATAATTGAATTGAAGTAGTTAAACAAATCCGTATTAAAATGTAAAGACATCTTAAAGAAATTACCACTGTAAAGATTCCTCAGATGACATTTCAGCAAGGGTAAGCTTATAAAAGACACTGATGGAGGAGAATATAAGGAACACTAAATGGAGGAAGAGGAGTTTTCCTGTGTTACAGAGACCACATGGATTGCCTCTTATACCCACAGTTTCCTTATCATGAAAGAACCTAGCCACAAACAAAATTTTTCATGGCCTCTAACATGTGACTCTTCTGTCCTAACTGACCATGATGACTGGATTGTAAGCTGGTGTCCCAACCAAAGTTGACCAACTGCAAGCTGGATCAGTTTTTTTTTTAATTATTATTATATATTTGGCCAGTGTATGGAGCATGAATCAATTTATCAATATTTAAAATAAATGTAAACAGAATGAAACTGAATGGATGTAATGGAATGAATAGAATAGAATAGAATTCATGGAACTAAAAAAAAGTTCAGTGTTACTCCATGAGCCATTCATTTCAATGTGTATGTAAATGTGTGTGCCTGTATGAGTGGTGTGTGTGTGTGTGTGTGTGTGTGTGTGTGTGTGTGAGCATTGGAACACTTATACAATGATTTCCTTTCTGTGGGAAAATTTGAAAGCTACACAGCTAGATAGGATCTTATTGAGTAGTCAAACATGAAAAATATACCCTATTACTGTCTTTTTACACTGGGAGGTAACTCACAAACTAACTAACCAATCAATTATCTCTCTTTGGCAAACACATGAAATACTTCAAATGGAGGTACAGACAGAAACATTGAAAAACTATAATAAACACCTTGACAAGACAGAAGGCAGAAACCATAAGCTAGTCAAAAGCTTCAGTAATACTCAGAGACCATGGGAGTAGAGAGCAGCAGGGTAGAGTAGGTACCTGGTGGTAACAGAAGCAACAGCAGAAGAATGAAGCAGAATGAGAGATAGGCTAATCCAAGGAACAGAAGAATCACAGAGTTAGGAATATTAGACACCTGTGCATAATGGCAAGGCAAGATGAGCTTTCATTCTTACATTTAGCAAATACTTATTGACTGCTTGCTGTGTGTCAGGGACTGTCCTAAGAGCTGAGATCACTTCAGTGAAGAAAATACAATAAACCCACAGCTTCATGGAGCCTACATTCTAGGGGATGTCTGCTGAATTATATGCTAAACTAAAGGTAAATTTTTCCTGATCGTACAAATGTTGTGGGTGACCTCCTATGCTTTCTCACTTTGTCCTTTACCTTTTCAACATACCTTCATAATTTTATTTCTTACAACATGAGAAGCCTAACTGATAAGGGCCAAAATAAAGTTGGTTACATAGAGTTGTACCTAGCACCCGTTCTAAGTGTGCCAAATCCCATTCTAATGCGGAAGAAGCAGAAACCTTTCTTTCTCTTTTTGGAGATGGCATTGGGACCAACAAACAAGAATCCAACAGCTCAGGAGGCTGAGGTAGAAGTTCAAGGTCAGCCTCAGCAACTTAATGAGGCCCTAAACAACTCAGTGAGATCCTGTCTGTAAATAAAATACAAAACAGCATGGGATGTGGCTCAGTGGTTGAGTACCTCTGGGTTCAATTCCTGGTATCAAAAAAAAAAAAAAAAAACTCCAAAAAAAAAAACAACAGAAAAAAAAAAAAAAAAAAAAAAAAAAAAAAAAAAAAAAAAAAAAAAAAAAAAAAAAAAAAAAAAAAAAAAAACCAATGAAATAAACAAAAAAAGAATCAAGTAAATTAAGTAAAATAAAGTTTTCATCATTTTTTGATTGCTTGTGGCAGAATTTATTTTTTTTTATTTATTTATTTATTTATTTATTTATTTATTTATTTATATAAATGGCTTTCTTTCTTTTTTTAGAAAGAAGCAAGGAATTTGCCTAGCATGGTTCATAATTCCCTCTGCTCTTTTCAAGAAATGGTCAACACCCATCATCTCTTGCTTCCTTTAGTATATTCCCCCTTTTCCCATTGGAATCCTTTCTCTCCACATATCTCTCAGGCGTCCCCACCTTGTTAACAACAAACTTTCACACCCTTCTCAAGCAAGCTCCTCACCTGAGCTCCCCGCTGATGGGCTTCTTGACAGAATCTTTCTCCATGGTTAATGTTCGTTGCCCGATCATGCCAATCCTCAGTCCTTTTTGATCTGGCCTGTCCCTTTCTGAAGCTCGCATTATCCGTCAGCAGATTTTAACACTTGTTATCAGTCAGAATGGTTTAAATTATGTTACAGTTTTTTTTTTAAAGCAACAACTCCAAAACCTCAGGCTTTCAGCAACAAAGGTTTCTTTCTCACTCACTCTACCCAACGACTGAGGGTCAGCCAGAGGATTTAACTCATCTTATCACTAAGGGGTGTAGACATTGGGAGCAGCCCCCCTTTTGAACATTGTTCTATAAAGGGCAAGCTCTGGTGAATGTCATCCAGTCAGTTGTAAACTCTCCCCAGAATCAGCACACATCCTTTTTGCTCACAGCTCTTCATGCAAAATAAAATACATGCTCACACCCTCCCACAATAAGCTAGGATGCAGATATTACCATGATCTACAAGAAGAGAGCTGGCAAAACTTGACTTGGCTATAATTCCTTCAGTGAGATTCACTGATCTCTCTGTGGAAGGGACTGTCTCCTGGCATCTGAGCTCACACTCTCTTGATGCCATTCCTCTCCCTCGGGCTGCTCTTTTCTGTCTCTGGAGGCTCAGTCTCCTTCCCATCCTCAGCTTGTTCTAGCACCTCATCTCTTTCCCTGGGCAAACTCATCTCATCCTTGCCACTTGTATTACCTCCTGACATTAATGATTTTAGATTCATGCAAAAGCGCTCCTCAGAGCCAAAACCAGATACCCAGTTCTCCTTGTTTCCACCTGAGTGCCTCAACTTAAAACTGGACTCATAAATTTGCTCCCAAATGGTTTCTTTGCCATGCTTCCTGTCTCAGGGAGTGGCACCATGAGCCATTCCATTTTGAAAGCCACAATTTCAAGATACATCCTTGTATCTGTTTCTCTCACCCACTCTGTTTAATCCATCACCAGCTCCTGGCAGGTTCACGTCATAAGTAGATCTCACCCTGTTTTCCTCTTTTCATGTGCACTGACACTGGCCTCCTACAAGGGACCCACATCCCTTGCCTGGAACACTGAAAAGAATTAACTGGCTCTTACACATTGCTAGTGCTCTTCAATTCATCCTTGACCTTGAAAATGGAATGGTTTTTCCAAATTTTGCTTTTAAGTTCTTGAACAGTTTTTCTTTGCTCTCAGGTAAAACTGAAATCCCCATTGGGCCCATAAGAGTCTCTGGAGTCCATTCCTACCACACCACACTTACAATCTATCACTTTTAACAATTGGCTCTGCTCCAGAAGAGATGTATTTAATTCTGGAATTTTCCAAGTTCCTTGCACCAGAGACTCTTTACATATTCCCTTTTTGGATTTTGCCCATTTATAGATAAGGCTTCCTCAACACATTCATATGAAGTTTTTAATCTCATGATTATTTTTGTGAATAATTCGAGTTTGTTCTTCAAGTTAGATCCGTGAAACCAGGACCTGTATTTATGTTTCTTTATCTTTATTTTCCCAGTTGCTAACATGGTGTCTAAGAAAGATATCTGCTGAACATAGTTTGCATGATTGAATGGAAAATACTATATTCCTTTTGTATAGTAGATTTTAGTAGAACTAAAATTTATATATTTGTTTAAAATTGCTCCAAAAAAAGAAAGACTCTGCATGTGTGTGTGTTTCTTATCATTAGAGAAATTTATAGAGACATTTTTAGCAATAGATGAGGTGTTTGCTAAAATGTGCTTGCTAATGAGACTATTAATACTAATAAAAGTAGAAGCAGCAGAATTTCTCATCTTTTCCCACTTATGTTTTACAGACGTTCTTAAATGACACTTCAGGCAGTGACAGATACCTTCAGATGTGTGTGACCATTGCTAAAAATGAGCAATTAACTATAGAGTATTATTTCAGTGATTTCTCCCTTTCTAGCTCAGAAAAAAATTATGAATCACCAAAGTCAGAGTGCAAAGTCATAGAACCACATTAAATAAATAGAGGCTGAAAGATTTCACTGACTTTCTGGGAAATGAAATTAACTAGTCCTATACCCAAGAGATTAAAGTAATGTGTCACCCAAAATTCCAAACTAGTATTTTTATGAAGTCATATTGCAGACTGATGTTGCCGGTAAGAGGAAAATAGTTTATCTCAATTTGGACATATATTAGGTCTTTTAATTTACTAAGGTTCCTCTGATGGAATTTGAAATACTATTTAACAAATATACTTTTCTTCTTAAAGGGTATAATTTGCATTCTAGAATTGAGCTATCAATTTTCCAATAAAAGAATAAGAACTAACAATTAAAAAATTTTAAGTTTAAAAATCAGTGCTCAGCTGGGTGCAGTAGTGCACACCTGTAATCCCAGCACTTCGGAAGGCTGAGACAGGAGAATTGTGAGTTCAAAGCCAGCCTCAGCAGCAGTGAGGCACTAAGCAACTCAGTGAGATCCTGTCTCTAAATAAAACACAGAATAGGGCTGGAGATGTGGCTCAGTGGTCAAGTAACCCTGAATTCAATCCCTGGTACCAAAAATAAAAAAGTTTTTATAATGAATGTGACCAAAATAATATATAAATATGTAAGAAAAGACAAAATATATCAAACATGTTTAAAACTAAAAGGGAAATATGCTCTTTGCATTGATTTCTGTGGGTGATTAAATTATTCTGAATTTTCCTTAACATTTTAAGTATTAACTTCTTGAAGACACCTAATTAGTGAAATTTGGTGCTGTTATAAGAAAGTCATTTGCACCTATTATATGTACCTATAAAAGAGAGAGTATCTAAATCTATAAAAAGTATTTGTTCATTTTCCTCTCATCAGAAGAATAAAAGTGTGTTTAGATTCAATGAAGAACATACAGTCATGTAGAATGTAGTATACCTTCCCAGGCCAGATACGTGGTAGGACCCCTCTGGAGCGAGGGTCTTATGACTTGCTTGTGACCATGCTGCACACCTAAAGAGAGGGGAACGTCAGAAAATGACCTTTCTAGGTCTTATAGCTTGCTCTGAGAAGAGGAATTCCCATTTTTGTGACCCATTTTGTGGGAGTGAAATTCTAGTTTCTATGGTCTGCTGGAAGGAGAAGTGGAAGAGGAGAAATGATGGTGGGCAAATGTTAGAGAGATCTTGCTTCTGAGGCCCTCCAAATCAGCTTCAGGTCAAAGTCCTCAGCATGTCAAGATGCTTCTTTTAGGGTATTTTGCACTGATCCTGGACCCATACAACACACAATGATGTTGCAGTTACTGCAACAAGAGACACTTTCAGAACTTAAAAGAATGATTTTAGTGGATGCAGTAGGCTAGACCTGAGGTTCTGGGCTCCCAATCTAAGTTCTTTCCACTTTACTATGGTGACATTTCCTATAATCTTTTCTGGAATAATTAATGTCCCAACACTCTGAAAAGTGTGATTCTACATACTTTAAAATAAATGTTTTATATAAGAGGTTAAAAGAAACCATTTTAATAAAAGGAAAAAAAGTGATTTAAGAAAGCATTTAAGGATCAAAACACTTTAGGGAAATACTTTAGGATTCCAAAGAAGAAATTAAAGCTGAGAAAAGTCTCTTTCATTTTCACTAGTGAGTAGATGAAAGTAAAAGTTATGAAATACGAAAGAGCCCTGGGACTCATTAGGATTCAGTTGTTTGTATTGCCAAAAGGTAAACCACATAATAGAAAAGATTTCTGGCCAATTGAAGAGCCTTAGAAAGATAGTTTGTGGTATTACCACACAATTTCCTTTCATATTTATGCTGCTAATATTGATTTGCCTGTTGATCTCTTTCCTGGTAGATTTTTCCAACATCATGGAGGCTGAAGGGGTTTCAGAGAAATTCTAGATTTGAAAGGAATTTCCAAAGAATCACTCTACATAATTTCTTTTTGGAAGGTTGCAGATAACAGATTACTTCCTGAATACACTATCATTCATGCTATTTTTTTAATAATTTAAAATTCTAGAGTATATGGCTATTATCTCACACAAAATCAGAAGCATCAAAGACAATGAACTGACCTCCTCTGACTAATAAATGACCCAGTGAATAATAGAGTGGTCTCTGTATTAACTTTTAATCTTCCTTTCCCAAAGGGGCACTGCTCCATTGCTTTCTTTCAGATTGCCCTAGAAAGGAAAATCACCTTAGGTAAATCCAGAGAACTAAACAATCATTAGAATCTAGTCACATCCATGAACATTGTATTTCCATGACACTAAATGTTAAGGATATTTTGTGGGCTATTGTAAGACCCTAGCCACTATTTTGTCCATTATTTCCTTGGGAAGCTGCATTCTTCTTCCAACAAACTCTAACTCCAATACAGAGTTGATATGGATTTTTATAAAGTAAATCTAAATCATAAAATAATATAAATAATAACAGTAAATTTTGAGTGGTTTAAAGGTCCAGATAATATTTCCAACCATTGTTTAAGTGCCTGTGGAAATTTGCAATGTTACATAGTTTCAAAAATAAAATAGGAATTAAAAAAAAGCCTGGATTCATATTCCAGTTATTAAGTTGTAAGACCTAGAGTCAAGATACTTGAACTGAGCTATACTTTCCTCAGCTGGAAATGGGTATTATCTCTGCCCATCACATCTTGGGGTTGTGAGGCAGGGTAGAATGGTCAAAAGACATGAATTTCAAACAGAGATAATGTAGGTTTGGATTTCACCTTCAACATTTAACAAGCAACTAAATATCTCTGTGTCTCAGTTTCTTACCTTTCAGTATTTGGAGGAAAATTCAAAGTAATGTGTGCCTAATAAATGTCAGGTTAAAAATGACTGTAAGAGATGAATTAGGTGATTGAAAACTGCTAAGACTTCAGTCTAATATAAAGTATCACATCATTGAACATAAGAATATGTACAGTCATAATGCAGTTTAGATGAAACAATGGGATATACTGAATTCAGAGTCTGTTATTTGTCTTCCTAACTATAGTGATTGAATACATGCTATGGGAAATCAGGAGCTTTGCCCACCTTGATTGTTACTTTATTCCAAATTCTTACTTAAGACCGCAATTGGCACATAGTAGGCACTGACATATTACCTATGTGTCAGATATCTTATCTTCACAACAACACTGTGATCTACATATTGTTTATGATGAGCCACAATTTATAGGTAAGGAAACTGTGATATTAATCCTCCTCAGAGCCAAAAAAAGAATTTGAACCTTGTATGGCTCCAGAGTCTGTTCTCTTGAATGCTGCTGTTATTGGAAATAAATAGATATTGAATAAATGAATAAGCTTTTGACATCTTTTACAATTATTTGACACTACCTCATATCAAATAACATTAAAGATAAAATGTTTGTTAAATCCATTTTATGAAAAAGGATGGCCATTTCCTTTTGTTTTCATATAGAATGACTAGGAAAACCTCCTTGAATCAATAAAGGAAAATGGTCTTGTTTTCTGAGCATGCCAAAGTTCAGATTATAAAAGGCAACAAGGAGTGAAGGGGTTGCCCACAACGACTTAGTAAGAGTTGAATAAAATTATTTGCAGAATTTTCTCCCGTGATTCAATTCTACACAGCACATTTGTTCTCCGGGTAAACTGTGGAAGGAGAACCTCTGTTCAATGGAGAATTCTGGCACTTGGGCTCTACCTCCAAGGAACAAACCCTAAGGAAGCTGCGAGGGCTGATGCCTAATACAGGAAGCAAAAATTACACTTTCTAGATTATATTTTGGCTTTACTATCCTTTGAGTTTTTTTTATTTTCTCTACTTAAAAGGAAGCACTTGCAGCCTTGATAGTATTCCCTTCAGAGTCAGCCCAGGTATTGAAGCCCTGAGAAAGCTATGTAATCTTACAGGGCACCCACTTTATGAGTCTCATTTCCCTAATAATGTTTGTCCTTCTCAACATGTAGGTCTGTTGGGTGTCAATATGAGATAAATGCATCAGAAAATATAGATTGCTATGCAAATGTAAGGAATATACCTGCTGTTCTGAGAGAGCAAAGGAATTAAATGGTACAGTGATTAAAGACAGAACCCTGCCCAACACTACATTTCTCATTCCCTGGCTCATGACACATGTGACCTATGACCTTATGCCTCAGTTCCCTCATCTCAAATGAGCTGGTAATAATAACACCTACATTGTTAGGATTTCACAAGGATTGAGAACACTGACACATGCAAAGTTCCTACAACAGTGTCTGGCAAGTGATGATAATTTCTTAATAAATATAATTTATAATTTATTTAAAAATTGGACATGATTGAAATATAAACATGAGCTTTTCTTGCCTCCCTAGTAAATTTTCATATTCCATAAATTCTTCCTATTTCATTTCTTCACTGTTTGACTTCTTCATTCATCCTCCAAATATGACTTTCTTCTACACTTGTAAATAACTCAATAGTCCCTATTTTGCATATTCATGAAGGACCCTAAAGGTCTCAAACACATAATAATTTCTCATTTTTCTGAGCTCTGTACCTGACTCCTGTGTTCTATAAAGTAACCAGATGTTCAGGTTAACATGAACCAGTGAGTTTACATCTCAATCTAGGTGTTTGTTCTCTGTTGTTCATTACTCGAGTAGTTATGCTTATTTAAGCTTATTAAGCTTTCCGTTGTGTTATAATGCCTTTATGGGAGGATGGAGGCTTCAATTACACAACAAATTGGTATTTACAAATGTGATTTTTCAAAAAACACCTTTGAAATCTATTACCAATGAATGTAAACAGACAACTTTATAAGTGACATTCTTTAGGTCTGAATTTTTATTTTCAATTTTTTCTAAAATTTTGTACCTAGATGTTCATTGGAAAACTTAATTGTATCATTAGAAAATCAGCTACTTCCCCAAAATTGTGTCTTCCCCTCTGTCCTCTATCTGGGTAAACAATTCATTCTCCTAGGCAGTGAACATTTCAACAGCATCAATTACTTCTCTCTTTTAATCCACATATGAAATTTTTTTTTTTTTAATTCTATCTCCAAAACATCCCTAGTACTTTCAAAACTTCTTCTTCTTTTTTTCTTTAATGAAGCTCTTGTCTTTTCACATGTGGATTGTTGTAAGTAGCTACCTAAGTAGGCTCCTTGTCTCCAGTATTTTACATACTGGCCATTTTGCATCCCTAGCAAAACTTTGAAAGCTCCCTTCTACCTAAAGTTTAATAATAAAGTTCAGGTTATGAAGGTCCTTGGATGCTATGATTAAGAACAATTTTGCATATGGAGTCAAGAAATCAATGCTTTATTCCGGAAAGCCTAACTCCAGAGCTTCCCAAATGTGTCGCTAAACCGTGTACAACATTTCTTCTTTCTTCCAAAGAAGAAAGCCAGATGTATAGTTGATAATGAGCATTGTTTGCTTCTTCGTTTATTTGACAAATTTACAATCACTCTGGCAACCTCCTCTGTAAGGCCTGTGTCAACACTGACCTGCACAACCACCCTCAAACCCATTGCTGTGCAAACACACCCTGACATTCCAGTCCTGAGAATACACCACTGCAGGGTACAGCTGCATTTTCACTCACAGACTGACAGAAGATAATAGATCAAACTCTCTCTTTAGATTCAAATTTTGGGAATGACTTGCTTTTGAAGTCACAACTGGATTTCCATTTTTCTCAGGGGTATGGATTACACTCAGCTCATGGGTTTCTGCCTGGAACCGAATTACTCTAGTGACCAGGCATTTCCTGTCCCCCTTTCTCCTTAGAGGATGGCTACTTAAAACCCCAACATATACTTCTTCCTGCCTGAAATTACATAGCAAAACTTTGCCCAGTCACTAGCTGAGTCTTATTCTTGCCCATTATATAAGAAACATGAAAGAGTTCAGAGAAAGGCTTTTTTGTTACTATTGTTGTTTTTATTTTTAATAAATAATGTTATATTCTGGGACTGAACAGTAACTGAGAGCAAATTTCCAATATCTCTAAGCCTCATTTGACTCATCTGTAAGGTGGAAATAATAAAAATACCTACTTTGTAAGACTCTTGAAAAGTTTGAATGACTAATACTTAGAAAGTCCTTAGAGTATTTGTTTCATAACTATTAGAAAATTACCACATAAGTAGATATTCTCGATGGTAACACACTTGACTATGATCTCTGTATTTTCTCTCTCTCAACAATGTTTAAGATCTTCACACAAGGAATAAAACAAATAACTGAAAATTAACTGAGCATGAATAAAGA
Source organism: Geosciurus inauris (assembly GCA_004024805.1). NCBI lineage: Eukaryota > Metazoa > Chordata > Mammalia > Rodentia > Sciuridae > Geosciurus > Geosciurus inauris. The sequence continues at coordinate 205,105 of PVHX01000486.1, forward strand.
CTTAAAAGAAAAATACCAGTTTCTAACTGAAAATAAAATTTTTGAAGTCATTAATGTAGAAATAGTTCTTAAAGTTCTGAAAATTCAAGAGATCTCTGAAGTAGAAAAATGAAAATCTTAGGCCCTGGAAAGTCCTAAAAACTAAACAAGAAAGAGAAAGAAGAGCCTGTTGAGAAGAAAAAAAAAATCAAGAAATTCTTTCAAAATCATTTTAAAAAGTCATTAGAACAGAATGACATGAAAGATTCCAACAAAGGATTCTCAAATGAGTTTCCTTCATCCATATAAGCAAGTATTTACTGAGTGAGCAATATAGTTGGCCTTCCTTATCTAAGAGTTCTGCATCTGTGGATTTAACCAAGGTTGGAAAATATTCAGAAAAACATCATGTCTGCACCGAGCACATACAGGCCTTTTTTTTCTTTCTTTTTTTGTTATTCCATAAACAATACAGAACAGTTATTCACATAGCATTTGCATTGTATTAGGTATTACAAAATAACCTTGAAATGACTTAAAATATATAGAAGATATTCATAGGTAATATGCAAAAACTGTGCTAGAGAATTGAGCATACTTGGATTTTGGTATCCATATAAGAACCGGAAACTAATCTTCCCTCATATGCAAAGCTCTGGTCAAGCAAAGTGATAAAACACCCTCTTTAAGACAATCTCAATACCATGACAGGCATATACAGTGAAAATATGTGCAAGGCAAGAGAGGCTCAGGGAAAGAAGCATCTCAATGTGCTTGGGCAGGGTGTGACTGTCAAGCCAGCCCTAACAAAGGATATAAAGGGATGGGGAGGGATGGTGAACTAGAAAGATGAGTAGAAACTGGCTGGGCAGAATGGAGAGAGCATTCCAAGGATACACAAAGCCACAGGGGCTTAAAACAGCTGGTATGCTTGGGGAACTGCAAATTTGAAGTGGAAATAAAGCATACAATGTGGATCAAAGAGTGGGAGGCAGTTCCTCCTTTAGGGCCTTGGTAACATCAGTGATCCTGTCCAGAAGGGTCACTCTGCTGTGCTTCGTAAGTCTGCTTCTAGTCACTCAAATGTCACTTGTATAGAAAACCTTCTCAGATCACACAGCTTTATTTAGCTTCTCGTGCCTTCTCTGGTCAATAACCCTATTTTCATGCTGTGAATAGATAGCACTACTGGTATTTTCTTTTTCAATTTCTTCTACTGACTTCTCTGTTTATTTGTTTACTGTGTCTTCCCAATAGTTCTTTGGGAACAGTAACCTATCTCTTTTTGCTAGTGTCTTCACTACCTATAATTCTCCTACCATAAAGTAGGCACTCAATCAATATTTGGTGAAAAGGAAAGAAGTCTGGACCTGTAAACAAGGGACAAGGCATGAAGGGATTTTCAAACTCTGATAAGAATGGTCTGTTTGCTTTGCTTTGTTTGGTTTGGTACCAGGAATTGAACCCAGGGGTGCTCAACCAGTGAGCCACATCCCCAGCCCTTTTGTATATTTTATTTAGAGACAGGATTTTGCTAAGTTGCTTAAGGCCTCACTAAGTTTCTGAGGCTGGCTTGGAACTCATAATTCTCCTGCCTAAACCTCTGGAGCCGCTGGGATTACAGGTGTGCGCCACTGTGCCTGGCTAAGAATGATCTGTTTTCTATAGGTGAAGAGGAACCACTGATGATTAGTTAGGGAAGAATATAGTTAATTTCCTGTTAGGAGGCCATTTGCATGATTATGTACAGATTGCATTTAGGAAGAATGAGACTACTTCAAAATGCACTGTCCTGAACTGAATCAGAACATTTCCACCAAGGCAGGAGAAGAGGTGACTGATGAAAACAGTCCTTAATCAGAAAGGCCTAAAAGTAAGGAGGAGACCAGAAAAGGAAGGAATAGACTAGGTTCATTCTGATTTATGACTTATTCTAAATTTTAAGGAAGTCAGTAGCACTAAATGAAGAATACTGGGAGACTGTTCTGACCAAGGGCTCATCTAGTGTGAGCATGAAGCAGGAATGCTGAGCTTACCTTCTTCCTTCCTATATGCACAAACCTGCCAAAGTGTTGAAGTGACAGCTGTGGTATAGAACCTGAATGAGTGACTGGAAGTTGCTTTGCTATAGCAGTCCTAATGAGAACATGACTTTGTGTGTTTGTGTGTATGTGTGCATGTGTGTATGAGTGCATTTGTGTATGTGTGTGCACGTGTGTGTTTGCGTATATGTGTGTGTGTGTGTGTGTGTGTGTGTGTGTGTGCTAGGTTCTTTTGACAACCTTGCAGCCAACCTTGGAGTTTCAGTCACATTGTCAGTGGTTCCTTGTGATTTAATTTTTAATCAGTCATATAAATAGTGAAACTAAGTGGATTAGGGATGTCTTCTTTCTATAACACAGAGATCTAAAAGCCATATAAATTTGCCAAGTAATGCAGTATCAGCACCTTAGAATGACATTGGTAAAAAGTACCGTGTTAAAATAAGGAAGTGAATTTTCATTAGTGAAAATTTATTTCTGCAATTTTGACTGACACAAAAATTATGTCATTTTTTCCATAGCTATTGATCTCAGCAGTGATTTTCCTGAAACATTGAGTACTGTCATGACAAGAATTTTCAATAAAGCTTTTAAATTTAAGTTTCCAAATACTTTAGAAACAAATCAGCATTCCCAGTGTCCCAATTTACTGTTGGAAAATAACATTTTTCTAGAAGTATAGGTTGTGCATTCTAACATTTAATCTTGATACGTTATTTTTTTCTAAGGAGAGCTTTTAATTCTCTGAAAATACAATGTATCCCTTAGAATCTTGAAGACCTCTTAAAATTTGAGTACAATATTTTCCTTACTTCTTTATGGTTCATCAATCCACTTAATGCTCATCTCACCATCTTGGAAACAGGAAAGTGTAATGGAAATCATCAGAACAAGTTTCTAAAGACCTGGATCATTCTTGACTCCACAAATAATACTTTTCTTAAAAAAAAAAAAAAGGTCTGTATTGAATAGCAAAATTAATCTCTTGTTCCTCTCACTTTGCATGGTAACCTTTCCATTTTCTTTGCCTCACTTCCTCCATTAGATCTACTCAAATAGTTTCATCTGAGCTGTCTCCTTAGAGTGCCTAGTGCATAAGCTCTGGTAGACAGTCTCCCTTGTTTCTGCTTTTAAGCCACAGATAAGCAACATATTATGTAGAATATACTGTGATAATATATGTTAAATGATTATATGAAAAAAGAAAGCTCTTTTAAGACAGAAATTAACTCTTTAATATCTCTATTTCCCAACAGTTAAATGTGGGTTTTCCCCTCTGAAACTGAAGTTCTATCCCAATCTTAATAATGGTTAACACAGGGGTTTATATCATTAAATTAATTTCATACAGAGTACTTAGCCAAGTACCCCTGACACAGTAGAGACTTGATATTAGCTGGATATTATCATTGTTATCATTACCAACTCCATATTTACTTTTCAACTGTAGATTGAAACCATGAAGTATTTGAAACCAGAACATAGGGGAGGTAATGGGCAGGAAAAAGCTCATGTCTTCAAGCTATTCAGGAGCCATGAATACCAGGATTATTCTTTATTTAAAAAATAATTTTATAATATACATTAGAGGTTTACAACTTGACATAATGGGGTACATATAGATAGTACAATAATTTTTTTGGTGAAGCAGATTAGCATATCTATCATTTAAGTGTTGCTAAAATATACCTATTTAACAAAAATTCCCTAAAACAATACAATTTTATTATCTCTATCCCTTTTCTTGTTCATCACATCTTTAGATATGTTCATCTTACAAATCTACTCTTTTACTTTCTTTGATCTACATCTCCTCATTTCCTTTCTAACCAACCATCCTACCCATGGAACTCATGGTAATCACTGTTGCACTCTCTGTGTATTTTAGCTCTTCTTTTATAAAAAATAAAATTTCTGAATATATAAAGAAAATATGTCATACATATATCTTATTTGTGTATTTATAGTAATATATAGTGTATACATATACACATACATATAATTACAATGGCATAGCATTTGGTCTTATAAAAGAATGATATCCTACCATTCATCAAAAATGGAAGCACCCAAAAGACATTGTGTTAAGTGAAATAAGCCAGGTCACAGAAAGAAAATATCACATAATTTCAGTTACATGTGGCTCATCATTACTCTTTCCTGAGAGAACAGTATGACAGGGAGTATTAATACAACCAAAAATGTCTCAATTTTACCTTCACTTGAGAAACCAATACAGCCAAACAATGAATTCATGAAGTTACTATACAAAATATATTATCTCCTTACACTCCTTTGAGTATTTACCATCATATTATAGATTTGGCACCCTAACAAGAACCATGAAGGCAAAGAATTTTTTCATCTCATTTATAACAATATCCCCAGCACAGAGTAAGTTCTTAATAAATATTTGGAAAGAATAAATATTCCTTAAACTCTGTGCAAATGCTGAGGCAACATATTTATGTGTCTAGCTCAGATTCTAGAGGAATTGCTAGCTAAATTCAGTATAAGTAACAGTGCTGTACATAAATGTTAGCTTGAAGAACTATGCCTCCAAATGTGAAATGACTTTTCTATGCTATTCTTGATTCAGTTCAATAAAATTAGTACCTTGGTTATTGCCTATTATCAGACATGGATTTTTTTGTAAGGAGGGATATGGAGAATGAGGAGATGAAAAGTGGGAAAGATAGAAGATGTCTTTAAATGAATTTTTACTCCCAAGGAGTTATTTGTGATAAGCAGGGAGGAGGACAAAATAAGCACAAGATAATTTTCTTATTCTGTTACTTCTTACCAAAAAATAAATTTCTTCTTTTGATTCTTTGTTTTGCAAAATTAAACTGGTAGTAACTCAAAGCAGAGTCTAACCAAAATTGTAGAAAATAATAAAGTTGTTTACTGTGCAAGTATTTAAAAACTGTTATCAATTTCTAATTAGAAATGTCATAAATTTAGCTTTTACAAAAGACTATTGAAACATAATGTTAAGTATATGCAAATATAGACCCAATGATTCCCACTCATCATTTTATTGACTCAGATTGCAATTTGTTTTAATAATGGGTTTCCTTTACTCAAAAGCTCAATGAAAAGCACAAGCTAAAATTTTCATATATTTTGCTTGCCCAAGAAAAGATTTTAACTATCTTACTCCCATAATAGATTATGTCATTATGACAAGTTTATGACTAAGTACTAATGAATTTAGTTGTTGCCTAAGCATTTGGAAATTCAACATCATTTATTCTGATCGATAGAAAAAAATGGGAATCCAATAGCAGATGCATCTTTAAAAAATTTTTGTACAGAATTCCACTGCTAAAATATCAATTGCAATGCATTTTAGTTCTTTGAAGTAAAATTATAATATTAAATTCCTGATCCAATAAAAAAGTATCAAATTTCACAGTTCCTGGCATGAATTGTATCTACTCTTCCTTACAGCATTCTCATAATCTCTTCCCATGATCTACATAAACTACATAATGCTCTACTTACCAGAAAACAAAGTGAGATTTATAAAAGGCTTAGTAATTACAAAACACACAATGATTTAAAAGAAAAGAAAGTAAAAGATAATTTCATATTGGGGCAAACAGTGCAGAAAAAGGAGTTTTTCTATATTTTCTTTATAGTTTTTCTACATTTTATTTTGTACAATAAGAAAAGCACGTATTTTATACACTGACAGCCAAAATAATTTTTCAAATGTGATTACTAGTAGTAGTCCTGAATATTTTGCAAATCACTCCATGGACACTCGTCTCTAACAAGCTTCCTAATCTTAGGAGAGAGCTAGAAATGAAGTATGTGTAGTGGAAAGTGAATCATAGTTGTAAATAGATACAACATGCCACAGGGACAAATAAGAATAAGGTGTGGCCTAGAGTAGTACCATCCTGAAGATGGGCTGTTTTAGTCCACTTTCTTATAGATATCCACCATGTCACTGGCCTCATCCACTTTCAGGAGAAGTAGCATTGTGTATTAGAAAAACTTGATGAATGCTGGAGCTTTGAGTTTCAAAACAAACTGCCATTTTCTGGTCAGGAATCTGGGACAAATTATTTCACTTCCCTTAAGATTCATTTTTTTCCATTGGTAATGGAGGAATACTACCTCTTTTTTGGTGTATATTAGAAGAAAGCATGTGTCATTTGGCACCATCCAGGTACATAATTGATGTTCAATAAATATTAGTTTCCCCTTTTCCTTTTCTGAAATACAAACAGTTCTGGAAAAGCCAAGTGTTTCCATACTATTCGCATAAAATTTTGAATATTTCAGGCAACAAATGACTTTTGTTTGGCAGCATGAGCAATCTTCAGTCAGAGGGAGTTTTATTTTATTTTGAAGTAATCATCTCAGTACTTTTATGTAAATAACAATAACAATCACTTCTGAATTCCCAGTCTAATGACTATATAAACTGAAACTATATAAACCACCTCACCAAAATGTATAAAAGTCCTTCATTCATATACATAACTAATAAGTGCAACGTTTTTTCACAGGTGCCTTGTTGAAAAGAAGACATCATAGAACTTTCAGATGGAAAATGTATTCTAGACAAGCTTTCCCATCATGCAATCATCTCTAATGAGATGATACTGATTTCAATATGGCAGACACATTGGATGTTCTAAGTAATCAATTTAGAAAAAGAAGCATTCACTTAAATCAGTGTAAAAGGTGTCAAATGTTCAATTTGATCTAAGCATTTTTCTACAGGCTGGGAATACAAAGATAAATACAGTCCTTGCCTTCAGAGATTCATAGTCTAATAGGAGAAGAATAAGCCCAGGACAGCCTGAATCAATGTACAATGTATATATAAAATAGAGGCATATGCAAAGCATGCATGTATGTACAAACAGACTTGTTTTTTATAAGTAGGAGTAATCAATGAAGCTGTAGGCAGGAAGAGGAACATTGACATGTGCCTCTGAGGGGAGGTTGTAGTTGGGTCTTAAAGATGAGCCAGATGTGATCAGTTATACAAGGTGAGGAAGAACATTCAGGTGACCAGTAGAAGAAGTGGGACTGCAGTGAGACCCAGAACAAAAGTGGCCAGTTTAGGGGAAAGCAGGGAGGAACAGGTGACAGGAGAGTGGGATGGGATCAGGTAAAACAGGGAGAGCCTTTTTGGCCATGTAGAAGGATTTGCAGGACAATTTTTCAAATTATACAGAGTAAAGCCACCTTAAAGCCTACTGAGAAACAAAAGCCACTTAGCTTTTATCTATTTAGGCTTCAACATAATATTTTCGTTGTGATAAACAAAAACAAAAAAAAAAAAAAAACCAAAAAAAATATTGTATTACCCCTGTTAGAGGCACTGAGCCTGAGAAAGCTCTTAAATTGAAAATAACAAGCATGCATTGATATTTTAGGGATTCATTGCCTAGATTTTTACTGGAAATGAGAGAAGCCCAAGATCAGATCCTAAGATTAATTAGAGTGCCCAGGGCTGGAGAGGGGTGAATTCCCTTGAGGGCTGCAGGAAAAATGAAGAAATGGCTACTGAAACACAAATTCAGTGGTCTTTAAATCTTTTTCCTACTTTCCAAGAATAAATCACTAGTCTCAAGATTAAGAAGAAGATCAGAATTATAGTCCCAGGCTTTTTTGGGGATTTTTGCACATGTCAAACTATTCTTCACCTGATAAGGTATAAAAGATCAGCCTTGGATGTGAATTTGGAGTTAAATTTGCAATATTTGTAGCCCATTTAAATAAAAGCATGAATTTGAGGGTTGAGCATAAGCATGTAGAGCAATAAAAATGTTGTAGACAGAAGATACAGCTTTTAGAGTATGTCTTCAGAAGTAAGCCTGTTGTAAACACAAGGAATGGGGTGAGCACACAAGATATGTTTATTTTATTTAAGGGAAAGGTGGAAGAAGAGAATGCAATTAAAGACACTGAGTAAAAAGAGTAGGAAGAATAAAAACTAGGAGACAGTAGTGTCACACATGATAGCAGATATTTCAAGGAGAAGGTCAGACACTACAGAAAGATCAAATAACACAAAGACTGAGGAGGACCAGCTGAATTTGGCAACACGCAGCTCTTCAGAGATCTCAACCAAAGCAGGTGCATTGGTGAGATGATGAGAGCAGCGGTGGGTCAATAGTTGTAAAGTGAGGAAGTCATTAAATGAAGAAAAGGTACTAGGACTCCATTCAGAAGTAACCACAGGAACAAAAATACTGATCTGTGAATGTAGAGTTGGTTAGAAACTCAACAAAGTCAGCAGAAATGTGGGGAAATAATAGTAAGTATAAATGTTTTACTACCTATAAGACCAAGTAACACCTATAGGATAGAGGTATTCATAGTAAGGAGATTTTTTTTAAAACCAAATTAAGAGACTTTTTTTTAAAATGAGAAAAAAAAAGAATCAATAGACATCAGGTCTGATAACTTGTTTATAACTTTGTTTATATATTCTGTATCCATTCCATGTGTTGTCACAACTATAGAAACTTAGATCACACTAATGAGAAAATCCAGATTCGAAACACTGTTAACCATAGCTGGAGAATTGTTGCCAGGAATGGGCCAATTTCTGTGTGCTGTCTTGAAAGAAGAGATGAAACACTGCAGCATTCTAAAGCCATAAAGCAGGGCAAAGAACATATAAACAGCTGTTTCCCCACTAGGGACTAGAAGAACACCATGGCCATTCTAGCATTAAAATGTGATTTTTTTTTTAAAGTTCAAGGGCTAACATATTTAGTTAATTTGTTGAGAAAAGCAATGACCTACTTTCTGTAACTATGCTCTCAGAGAGAGAGAACAAGTGAACCTTGCTTTTCAAAGATGTTTCTCTCCTAAGAAATAAAGTACTTACTCAGAGAACACTTTTTTCAAAAATAAAGAATATAATTAAGGATTTATACATCCTTTAATCATGATGAAAAGATTGAGATCTTTCTTTATGAATTAAAACAATCCTAAATAGGTTTTAAAAAAAGTTTTATTCCTCTAACTCTGTTCTATTTAACTGGTGGCAGGCTCCTCTACCCCAATCTCATAGTTCTATTACTGGATTGTTGAGAGTTGATTGTTATCAGGCAGAGAAAGTCTCTAAGTTCTTTGAGAGCAGATGGCTTCATCCATAGGATTTCATACATGTTACATAAACTCTTAATGCACTAAATCAAGTCACATACAAATAATATTTTCTTAAAGTTCACTACTCATATTTTAAGATCACTCTATTAAAAATAACCTTTCTAGCACTTAATGAATATTTCAAAAAGTCAATAGGTACCTGATCTTGACAACAGATTTTATTAGGATGTATTTGATTAATTGACAAAGTTATCATTACTTATATGAATAGGAATAATGTTATAGTTTGGATATGAAGTGTTCCCCCCAAATTCCTGTGTTAATGCAGGAATGTCTGAAGGTGAAATGATTTGATTATAAGAGCTGTAACCTAATGGTAGGATGGGCTGAGTGGTAACTATAAGCAGATAGTATGGGTGGAGGAGGTGGGTCACTGGGGACGTGCTCTGGAATGGTTCATCTTCTCTGTGGCCTCTCCCCCCAGGCCCACTCTCTGCTTCCAGGCTGCTGTGCCCTGAGTGGCTTCCCTCTGGCACACTCTTCTGCCATGCTGTTGTCCCTCACTATTGCCCAGAGCAATGGAGTAGGTCCACCATAGACAACTTCTGGAACCATAAAACCAAATAAATTTTCCCTCTGCTAAGTTGTTTTTGTCAGGTATTTGGGGCACAATAACAAAAAGCTAACAGATACTTTAGTTTGGGGGCAAAATCATGGTGTGGTGACTAGAGACACTTGTGAGATACAGCTACACCACTTCAGGATATTATGCTCCATGAGCAACTGGTCCAGATCAACTGATTTTTCAAGAAAAGTCAGAAATATGGAGTTTGATGCTAAATATCCCAGTTTAAAAATGTCAAATCAATTATTTTTTAAACACCATGTGATTGGGATCTCTAATTAAGTAGAAAAACTTAGTAATCAAAATCTTCACACAGTCAATCCATTAAAAGGGGTGAACATTGTAATGAATGGATTATGTGTTCAGCCTCAGATATCTGAATCACAAACTTTCTCACTGATGAGCGTATAAAGCACATTCTGTACAGCTGTAAAAACTATTGACAAGGATATAAAAACATTCTGTACAGCTGTAAGAACTATTATAGGATTCTCTTTTCTTCCTCTCAGCTGAAATAGTCTAATTCTACCATAATCTGAAAGTCAAACATCAAAATAAGAAGAAAAACCACTCAGAAACTTGCATAATTCATCATTGCAGTCCAGTCTGAAAGATTCCTTGTCCTGTAGCATGAATATGTTACAAACTATAACATACAATGGAAATTCAGTTAAAATACACAAATGAAAAGATGTAAAATGTAATTCCTTTTATCATTGGAAACAAAGTTCATTCCTGCTAACATAATTGGGCCAGTTGCTGTTTAGCTGTGTTTTATGGAGTAGCTTTGTTAGACTGGGGAGGACATATTTGTGCAGTTCACCCGTGACATATTCATTCCACATGGCTGGATCGTAGGTATTACCATTGTTCCATCACATGAGAAATCCTGGGCCAAAACTGCCCTGCAGTAGGAATACCATGTGTGGTGCCAACTTTTGTCACACTTCAGTAGAAGGATTTAGAATAATTTACTTTTCATGTGAATCTTACCCTAATGAAGACTGTCAGTCTGTACCATGCAATATTTTCAAGACTGGATTTTAATAACCGCACATTTAGGTGAGTGTGTGGTGGAGGGAGAATTGCTTCTCAGCACAGTGGGAGACAAATGCCTGGGAGGCAGACAGACCTCCACTTGAATCCAGATCTGCCACTCATTAACTGAGTAATCTTGGACAAATTGCCAAAACTTGATGGAGCAGAAATTCCTTTTTTTTTTTAACCAGAAATTGGGAGAGAACCTTGAACTTCTAAAGTCCCACTGTAGTTTTATGTGGCTGTGTAAGGTATCAGCTGGAGGATCCTCGATGCTCATCACAAAGACTGGTTGGAAGAAGAGTTGAAGACACAGATATTGCCTTACTACGCCTATTCTTCATCTTATTAAATAATTACGTCCATCTACTGTATTTAAGAAACTGTAGTTATTACTTTCATACAGATTCCACTAAATTTCACATTAAACAGCAATACTCCTAACACTATGGTTTGAAGAAGAGATGACAATTGACTTTAACAAAGAAAATGCTCATTTTAGGGTGCAACTAACTTCACGGTATCTGCCCAAAAGTGTTAAGAAATAAAGTGTTAAGAGATACTCCATCGGAAGAAAAAAACAATAAGTGATCAAATAATTTTAAGAAAGCAATATCCTGTCCCTATTGCATATTGATAATTTGTGTTGTCATGTTTAATATTCTAAGTCCTGAAGGAAGCAAAGTAATCATCACTATTTTTCCTAGGATTAGATGAGGGTTAACTGGCACAGATTTAATCAAGAGGCAGAATCTCTGCTCAGTGAGCTTGGGATTGGTGCCCATGAGGTTGATATTTTGAAGGAAATCCTTGATAACATGCTTGACAAAGAATTTAACCCCTGTACACTATCATATAAAGACTAATTTATCCATCAAAGAAGCTAAAGAGATTCACGACCACAGTTGCTTTCTATGATTTTTACAAAATGCATGTCAGGAGCGAAGACTCTTCCTAGAAATAGCATACATCTCTAATGTGGAAGAAAACACAATCCAACTATAAAATGCTTATACAAGTAAGCTTCTTTTTGGTAATTTGTTTGCCTTTTAAGTTACATTAAATTAGTAGGAAGCAACTATACTATTAGTTATACTAATTTGTTTGCCTTTTAAGTTATATTAGTAGGAAGCAACTTATTTATTAGTATCCCCAAATTCGTGAGAAGTAGCTAGCAATTTGTTGCCATCAAGTCCAAAATGTCTTCCCAGAAAAGAGTTATAATAGAGGTCAGGAGGCCTTTCCTTTCTTGGTAAGCTTGCCTGTCTCTTTCCAGAGCACCATGGGAAAACATGTCATCAATCCCCACTGCAAGTGAGCTGTGTCACCTGTCAGGGTTCAGGACTTTTCAGATGCATAGAGAGAAACTTACTGGGCAAAGGGCAGCATTCATGCCAGGTATTAGAGGTGTCTCTTGATGCTCAATTTTAGAGAGTAAAACATGAATGAAACTCCCATCTTATTTAAAAAGAAGTTCCCTAAGGATCCATTTCTCAGTCTGACAATAATGCACACAATGTTTTGCATTTTCTACCTCATTGTCAAGAAGAAAATAATTACAATATGATCTTTCCTGGAGAAAGGAAGCATCCAGAATTTTGAAAGATCCTGGAATTCCTATCTACCTTTATACATAATAACTTTATGATAAAATTTAGAAGAATCTCTAAGAAAGAGAGTCACATCAGACTCATTCACTTCTGAATCTCTTGCACTTAGCTTGGTGTCTTGCATGGAATGGAAAATCAGAAATATTTATGGAGCAAGAGTGGAAAGGAAGAAAAGAAGGGAACTGAACATAAGGCTGTCACTTTTGGGGGAATAAATGTCTAATATTAGCTGTCTTAAAAAAGAAACCAATAAAATTTTCTAAAACAAATTTTGATCTGTTTGGAGGAATTTCTTTTGTACTATTTGGTACAAAGTGGAGACCTTGACCTACTTACATAAATGTCATCCTGCTTTTCTTTGTGTGACACTAAACTGGGACATCAGCATAAGTAAGATCTGCTTAAAGTTGGCCATAGTTGAATATAAAGAGTTAGCTGGTGTAAACAGCAGCATATTTAAGGCCTTTGTGTGTCCTTGATGCTCAACATAATTTCATGAAATTCTCAGGATTGTTAACTTTGAATACAGAGATAATGAATCAGTAAAATATTGATCATCAAATCTACATATTGTATTAATAAATACTTTTTCAGTGGCAAACACCAAAAACCTACATCAGAAAAGCTTATGCAGAAAAATCAGATCCATAAAATAAAATAAAACTGGGGCTGTATAGGCTTGCTTTACGAAAGTCTGAAAATAAAGCTAGCTACAAATACCAGAAGGAAAATACATCACTGCATTTTTACCTTTTCTTTTCCTGTGTTGACTTTATTCACTAACAGTCTCTCCATGAAGCAACATGGTGGCCCACAGCTTCAGGCTTAGTTTCTTCCATCTTACCAAGCCCAGTAGGAGAGGAGCTCTTTTTCTTAATAGTACCTAAATGAGTTTGATTGACCAAGTATGGAGTGGCCAGTGATAAAGCTTAGACTAAAAGTAGGATAGTGGTTCACCAGAAGTAGGTCAAGATGCTGTTTACCCACAAAGGAGCAAGGAGACTAGATAGGAGAACACAATGGTGGTCTGACAGGTTCACAGTCTGTGTGCCTGTGGAAGGAGTCAGATGTCAGAATTACTGACGTCAGAATTACTGACGTACATTTGGATCATTTACAGGAAATTTATCATCTTTTTGCTTAAAAACTACTAAGAATCTTTATTTTTTTTCTTAAGCCTGAGTGAGTTTAAAAAAAAACATAATAAACAACACAAGATGGGTTGGTTCTTAAAACTTGATTGAAATGAACAAAAATTGAGGTAGTTAAGCCTCTCACATATTTGTGATACTTGGTTGAGTTCAATTAACTTACTCACATAAATCCATTATTTAAATATTAACAGTGGCAAAGATCAGACAGTCTCATTTTAGACACAAGTATAACAGGGAGATGTGATGAGTGAATGTTCATGAGTATAAGCAGTAAGTTACAAGCTAGATAATAAATTTGAACCAGAAAATAATTACTTAAGAACATAAATGTTATTCTGTGTGTGTGTGTGTGTGTGTGGTGCTGTGGAACTCAGGGCCTCATTCATGCCAGAAGACAAGTGCTCTACCACCGACCCACATCCCCAGCCAAATTTTCTTTTAAAAAGTGAATAAGAGCTGAGGTTGTGGCCCAGTAGCAGAGTACTTGCCTCACACGTGTAAGGCACTGGATTAGATCCTCAACACCACATAAAAATAAATCAATAAAATAAAGGCACTGTATCCATGTATAACTAAAAAATATTTTTTTTTAAAAAAGTGAATGATCCCTTGGTTACATAAGCAATTATGAGTCTGTGTCATTTTCACTTTATCTGACATAAAAAAAAAATAGTAACACAAAGTCATAATATTTTTTGGTTTTAGTAAAAAAAAAAACTTACATATTAATTAAAGCCATGCAATCTCAGGCAAGTAATAATTCTTTAAAAATTACCCAATAGTCAAAAAGGATGTCATGTGGAAAGTAGTTGCAAAACTTATAGACTTAACAAAACAAAGATTTTTCTCTATATGTATTTACCATTCTGTTCTTCATATGAAAATTCTTAGCTAGTTAATGTTCTTTTCTTATTACTTATTCTGTTCTGATTAGTTTACTTCTCTATTACTTATTAACTTTTTTAAACAAATGTTTCATTATATAACTTATTCATGACCAAACTAAAGTGCAGAATGCCCTGAAATATTTAGCATATTGTTCTGTGGATTGGGCTTTTTGAAAATGCAGAAAGAATGAGATGGTAATTATAGGAATTAGGAGATTAAACCGTTATGTTGTTAACATTTAGTAAATAAGATGGGTGAGGTAGCACAAGCCTATAATTTAGTGATTCAGGAGGCTAAGGCAGGAGGATTGCAAGTTTAAGACCAACCTCTACAACTTAACAAGGCCCTAAGGACTTAGTGAGACCCTGTCTCAAAATAAAACATAACAAAAGGGCTGGGGATGTGGCTTAGTGGTTAAGCAACCCTAGGTTCAATTCCTGGTACCAAAAAATAAAAAACGAATAACTGAGTGAGTTTTCACTTGTTATTTTAACTACATATGATTGACTTAACCATTATTTTAAATACCTGTGGTTATACTTCCAACATTTTGTATGAAATAAAGTCAATTTCCAGATAAGGGAAGAAATTATACAAAATCTTTTCCAAATTAAATGTTAAAAATAAGATCCTAAAAATTAAAATATCTCATATGCAACATAGTTATTTATGACAGCATCAATACACCTTGGCATCCAAGCATGTATTGATGCCCAAATCAGAGTAATTATACCTGCAGGAAAAATCCTTGCAGAAATGCAAGCCTTCTTTTGAGGCTTCTTGACTTTGTGCCCATTAGCTACAAATAAATAAGCCACATAACATATTATTTTCCCCTTCAAAGGGTTGGAAGATGTGTTACTACTTGCATTTCCACAGGAAAATGTGTTAATATGTCCATGTTCACTTTTGGGGAAATATATGGCTTTATTATTACGCTTTATTTTCTTGGAGTTACTTCTTTGTTTTCAAACAAGATTTATTATCTGTTTATTATGTGTTCATTTATTTTGCTATTTAACTATTATCTGTGATAATAAATAGATCTTTACTATCGGTGCTAATAAATATCCAATGGGTAAAAAATTATTCTCAGAGAAGGAGTAAGTAGTTATTTCCATCATGCATGATGTCATTTTAATTTGAATTTTGATCATTTTTGGAATTGGAGTCCCTGAAGCTTCAAATTTATTTTGAAATCTGCTTAATTCAACTGCTTAATAACCAAATTACAATAAAACAGTTGTGCTAACAGAAGAATTGATTGTGTGGTTATTCTTAGTCACTCTGCCTTCTGTTTCCTACCTTCTAGACTTTCGTAAAAATCCAACCAACAAAAGACAAAAGCAAGCATTTGGGGTATAAAATAATAAAATAAATTCTAGGTCATCTATCTGGTCAGTTATTTAGCTATCTTTAAGATGTCAGAATATTGGATAAAGTGAGAAAAGTTCAGTACGTGCTTTCACTGTTTCTCATTTTTTAATTCAAGCTCATGCACACATCAATCTTTAAGTACTATTGGTAAATGGAACTTTTGTGTCAATACTCTAGTTGTGAGAGTTTCAATAAAAACTGGATTTAAAATCAACATTTATGGAGTCCCTGTACCACATATAACTCCATATATAAAATCTAATCTCATCCTCAAAATAAACCAATGTTTTACTACAGTCATTTTACAAATGGATTAATGGAAAATCAAAGAAGCAGAGCCACCTGCTCCAGGACCCAAGCCAGTGAGTGGAGTAAAGAGACTCAAACCCAAGATTCCAATTTAAGACCAGCATTCTTTACACTCTACTACATTTAATAAAATAAATAATAAAAAGCAGGGATACTAGACATTGAGCATCCATTATATGCCATGCATTTTCCATAATTGTCTCAATGAAATGTAATATACTTATTTTTCAAATAAATAAATTGATGATCAAAAAGCAAGTGCTGGGGTTGTGGCTCAGTGGTAGAGCACTTGCCTAGCACATGTGAGGTATTGGGTTTGATACCCAGCACCACATAAAAATAAATAAATAAAAGTATTGTGTCCATCTACAACTAAATAACTGTTTTTTAAAAAGCTGAAGTAAGTGCTTAAAGTCACCCAGTAGATATATGGTAAAATTGGGAACTAAATTCAAGCCAGCCCTTCTATAGCCAACATTTTTTTTTGGTACCAGGGATTGAACTCAAGGGTACTCAACCACTGAGCCACATCCCCAGCCCTGTTTTGTGTTTTATGTAGAGACAGGGTCTCACTGAGTTGCTTAGAGCCTCGCCATTGCTGAGGCTGGCTTTGAACTACAATACTCCTGTCTCAGTCTCTCAAAGTGCTGGGATTACAGGCGTGCGCCACCACGCCTGGTTTATAGCCAACATTTAATCTCTTCCTATTAACACAATTGTAATCAAAACTTGCAAAAACTGCAGTTCAATGTATATGTGATTAGATAACAATGCTAACACTTCAACTCACCATTAAGGACATCTTTTCTGTTGTTTTATATATGTGAAGGACTGGTTTAAGAGTTTTGGGGTTAATAGAGAGTCAATAAATATGAATGGTTCATTTGAGTTTTCATTTTACTTACATAAGAATATTTGGCATTATGAACTGTATTTTCTAAATTTGAACAGGGGCATAGTTTTGCACAAGCAGATTAAAAAGGGTGATATAATGATTCAGTCAGAAAAAGAAGACTAGACAGACAAACATAAGAAAGCACTAAACAAGAAAATATATATAATTCAATTTTGTGAAGTAAGTTAGGCTATAAATAGGTAAGAACACAATCTCCTAAATAAATTAACATACCATTGTAAATATATAATTTATATATACACACATATGCATACACACTCACATAAAATACAATAAAAGGGTTCAATCAATCAATCAATCAAGGCTGGTACTCCCTATGTAGGAGGGACTTACACAGGAAACAGTATATTTTTAAATTAACTTCATTCATGTGTAATTTTCATAAAGTATGATGCCCCTTTTTTAAGTGTACTGGTCAAGGCATTTCAACAAACATACAAACCTGTGCAACTACCACCACAACAAAAATATGGAACACTTACGTGGTCCAAAATTTCCCTTGTGACCCTGCCCCCAGCAATTATTCCTAATGTCTTGACACTAGGCAACCACTAATCTGCGTTATGTCACCATAGATTAGTTTTACCTATTATTGAACTTCATATTAAAAATCAGAAGTCTTGTGTACTTTTTGACCTGGCTTCATTTACTTACCATAATCCTTCCAAGACTTACCCACATTATTGTTAGCATCACTGTTTATTCTTAATAATTTTTGAGTAACATTTCATTGTAGATCTACCATGAATAGTTTAGAATTCACCAGTTGATAAAAATTTGGATCAGTTCTAGTTTTTGAATATTAAAAAATAAAGATGATATGAACATTTGTATGCAAGTACATTTTCAACTCTAATGCCTAGGAATTGAATTTTAGGTTTGGATAAGTATATGCTAATTTTACATGAACTGTCAAACTGTTTTCCAAATAGTTTGTGCCCTTTCCTACTAGATAAGCAGTGTCTCAGAGTTTCAGTTGTTTCGTATTCTAATCATGTTTGGTACTATCAGTTTTTTTAAATTCTAGTCATTTTAGTGAATATGTAGTGGTTCATCATTGTGATTTTGACATGCATTAGGTAAGCAGTTTGTTTGTGAATAGGACTAGATTAACAACTGAGAATTCTAGTTACAAGCATTGACGTTAGTTGTATTTGACTATAAACCCCAAATTTGTTAGCTCCAGATTTGTGTGAGCATGAACAAATTGTATTAGCTCTATGCCTTGATTTTCAGCTTGGTTAAGTCCTAATAAAAACAATACCTTTCTTCCTCAGGTTTTGTTTTGAACTTCGAAGAGAAAATAACCATAAAGCAATAAACATGATGCCTACATCATATAAAGTGCAAAACTTAATGAAAATTATCATTTCTAATTCATGGAGTGTAGAGTGTTATAGATTTTTAAAATATTAACTTTATTTCTAATGGCCATAATAATAATGCTATGCACCTAAAGGAATTATCTCACCCAACACAAGAAAGTATTTTATAATAATTTTCAAAAATTGATAACATCTATTTAAAGTAAGCAGGTCACAAATATTAGAGAAGCATTACTCTTTTTGTTAAAGTTTTGTTTTATTTTTAAATTAGGGCTTGGTTCAGACAATGCATGCATGCAGATTGCATTTATTGCGTAGCCTTGATCCTAGGAATTTGTAGTACCGAGTATCCAAATAGCCTACAATAGGTCTTAAGCATTCTACCTGCACTATTCGTTCTCTGTCCACATTCTCTGTGCTCTAAATTACTTCTAAACTTCCAACTTCTGTCTTATCCCAATATCAAGTAGACCAATATGTTCTCTTTCTTCACTGGGTCAAATTCTCTACCCAGCTGCTCCCTAGCAGCTTGTGAGCACTTCATTAGCACTGACTGCACCATTCTTCTGCCCTGTCCTAGTGACACCTCAGTTGGCTTTCCTTACCCTCTTCTCAGGGTCAGATCTCTTCTCTCATCTGACAGTTCTGCCAGATCATCCAGTATTTGCTTCTGTGTGGTCTCAGAGAGTTGCCACAGAGAGAAACACTGAATACTGTGACTTCCTGTGGGATTTTCTTTGACAATTAGTAAAGAGGGTTAAGAGTGGCCAATTGACATTTATTTTAGGAAAAATGTCTTTCTTAAAAACAGAGATGGCTTAAAACTCTGAAATGTTAAGAGTTTAAACAGATTGCCATTCAGCCTGATGTATTTAGTGACCCTAAATGTTTACCACTTGAGTTCTCAGGGTTTTTTTTTTACAAGCTTATTGTTACAGAATTAAGAAAAAAAAAGTAAAATGTTTCTTTTAATCTGTTAACATGATATAGCGATTAAAGAATTTATATGATTACTATTCTCTTCCTTTCATATAAAATCTGATTTGAATGTCATAGTCAGTGAGTTTGAAAACATTAGGTAACAGGGCATGTTACCACTAACACCAAATCTAGAATAGCATCAGACTGAAGTTTCCAGAGAGAATTTTAACAAGAACAAAATAGAATCCTGCTTCTACAAGATAGCTGGGGTAAGTATCTACTGGTAAGAGACCTCAGGGAAAGCAAACAAGTAGGAGCCTATCAATTAGCAATGGGACTGGGCCACAGGCCAGGAGCCAGTCAACAAGCAGAGTGTATGAGTGTCGGGGTTGCATTCATTTATCTGGGCAGTGGATGGATTGATCCTGAAGATTGGTGTGGAGGTTTGTCTTCAAGTGAAAGGCAAATAAACACAGTCAGGAGGAGTGTGAAGTGAGATAGGTGGAATGCATCTGTGCATGCCTTCAGAAGGATGGGCATCATTGAGATAAGATAAGGAGATGCCATTTGCCATGTTCACAACATCCTCCACTTTTAATGCCTCATTTCTGCTCTCTTTTTCTCGAGTCCATACTCAATTTCTCTCTAAAGCTGAGCAAGAAGCAAACTGAACTTCACTGCCTCCCACCACCTTTTATTTTGTATTGAGTTTGAGTCTATGCTCGCTATCTAGACCTTTCACCTAGACTCAAATCTACTGAATGCTGGACTTCCCTAATACTTGGCTGTTTCTCCTTGTCTTAGCATGGCTTGCTGGGCTTCACCCTGTCTGCTCACTCAGGCTTGTTATATCTATATCTAACTAGGCTTAAGTATGGGCTCCTTCTATTTAACCATTCCTGTGGCCAACCCTAATGCCACAAACAAGCACTCTTGGTTTCCCCTCTCCACTCATTAGGAAGACTATGGTGGGTTGGCTAGAAAGGACACCAAAGGATACCTTCTACCATAGCCATGGAAATTATTAAGGAAAGACCTCCATTAATCAGCAGGATGCAAATCCCTTCAAGACTGAGTAGAGAAGAGCACAGGAAAATCCATGGGTGGAGGGCTTCCTAAGGTGCTTCCCAGAGTATTAACAAGGCATCAGCATTATCCCATTTTCACGCCCACTCCAAGCTCACATGCAGCTCTTAAGAAGATGCTACACCCCTCTTTTAAAATCCAGGTCTCAGCTAACCTGTCACACAGCACATTTAAAATGCCAAGGAAGAAACAAAGGAAATCAGTTGTAGAAAACTCAAACAGTAAAAGCATACTGTTCCATATTTGGGGATAAAATTCCTTTACCTTGTCCTAAAAGAGGTAGCCCAACTTCATAGGTCTCTTGTCTGTGTGCTATGTAGAAATTTTAATAAGCATGCATTCAGATATCAGAATACAATTACATTTCACAAGTAATACCTTATTCTATCTATTCTGGAACCGCTTTTCCATGAAAGATAGAATATACATTTTTTAAATTGTGCATTTAAGATGTTAATTGTGCATTTAATTCTTTCATTATTTAAACCTTCCTGTTCTCCTCAAGGATATAGCATCTGGGTGCAGAATGAGGCTATCCTCATATGTGGAGGATATGTCCTCAGATGTGGAGGTGAAACATACAAGTCTCTAGATGATCCGCCACATCGTGCTTGGTCTCTTTAGTAGTGGCATCTGTCATAGTTGGTTCTATAGGGTACAGCCATGTGGCCAGTGAGGATCCTTGAGACTGGGTTGAGATTTTCTCAGCTGGTCTCTGGAGTGCTTCCTGCTACCATTGTTGATAAACATAGCCTTTGTCCTAGCCTCCAGTCACAAGCATCCCACATCTGCCTGGCTTGTCTGAGACATGGGAGTTCTTTGTGAAACTTTCCATTGCATAGGCTGTGCCCAGGAAAGCAAAGCATGAGCCCCTGTGGTCTTGGTATCACCAAACCTCCCTAGATAAAACGCATTCCTTTTTTGGGATTCAACCACAGAGGACAATCAAAACACTAGGTAGGCATTTTTCTTTGTCTTTTTCCGGCTCCATCTCTCTACAACTATCTAGGCTTTCCTCTTCCTATGCACCAAGAAATTTCCTTGCCTTGCATGTTTTTTTCCCTATATCCATGATGCCACAATTTTAATTGCTTTATTCTCTTCAAGTAGAATGCTTACTTTGGGAGTTCTAAGAAAATAATCCCTTTCTCAACTAAGGCAGAGATTTTCAATGTTCAAAAGTGCTTGCTTTCAGAATAGAGGGGGGGAAAAAGTCTACTTTTAAATTCAAAGCCAATGATTCCTGGTTTATAGCAGGACCCTATGTATTTCATGAAGCAATGCATCTTATTGATGCAGTGACTTGGAGAACTAGGAACTGAGGATGGATGGAACTAAGACACATTAATTTATTGTTTCAGAATTAGTATCTCTATAATCCCTGGCCACAAAATTAATGTCTCTGTAATTTCTCCTAGTCTCCCATTTACTTCTCTACAGCATATGTATATTGTACCATGTAATTACAATCTCTGGACATACTCAGCAGTCAGGGCAAGGAAAAGAATTAAACCCCATCCTCCTGAGATGCTTCCACAAAGTGAGTGATTGGCAAGATTATGGAAGCTGAAGTTAGAACCTTTGTCCCACCAAATGCATGTGGCTTGTCTATTACAAGAGCACAATTTAGTAATAAGGCGATTTTGTAATTGAATAATTTCACAATAAAAATTAGTATGTAATAAATACATATTAATAAAAACACATATAGAAGGATTGTTCTACTACACAAACTAAAATAAAAATAAACTCATATTTGAATAATTATTATATGAGATTAAAGTCTTAAAAATTTATAGGAAAAGAAAATACACTGTTCCAGAAAGAATTATTATAAATTACTGGTAAACGTCTGAAAGGATCAGGATTCCACTTTTCTATTGTCAAAGAGAAATTTAATTTCATCATTGTCCCAAGGTTTAGGGCTAGCGTACTTTCTGATACACTCTATGGAATCTGAAAGGAATCCCACCATTTACTGAATGCCTACTAAATGCCCTTCAGAGGTATGGGTTTAATTTTCATTGTTCCATTTAATGCTCATAATAATCCTGACAAGTGTACATTATTAGCTTCATTTTAAAAGGTAAGGAGATGAAGGCCTCCAATCACCAGGCGAGCTATGATGGGTCTCATTGCTTACATGAAAATGTCCTCCAAGTGTGACTGAAGTGAGTCCATGGAATTTCTTCATAAATTTCCTAAGAGCAGTAAGGAATTAGAAACCTGTCCCCCGCCTCATAACAGTGTCAAGAAGAATTATACTCTCATGACCACAGGTATGCTTTCTTTCTTTCTTTCTGTTGTGGTTCCAGAGATTGAACCTCAGGCCTCACACATGCTCCACCACTGAGCCCCAGCTCCAGCCCTCTAAAGTCATTCTTTAAACTCAACATTTAGTCCTGTTACTGGCAATGCAGTAGTGTGTGTCTCCTACTCAAGTCAACTGCTACTTCAGTCTACTGACTGGTGAATAGACAGATTTACAAAAAGTTTTGCCTCTACAGAAAAGGAGCCTCATGGTGTGAAGGCACCAGGGGGCAGAGTGCTCCCCTTTCAGAGAACAGTGACTAAGGTGACCCCTCTCCTCAGTCCTCAGGCACCTCTGAAAGGAACTGAAGTTGAAAGCAAAAGGAGAAGCAGAAATAACTAGCCAAAACAGTGACACGCAGTGGTGTTTTATCTCCCTTTGTCCTTTCTTTCCCTTTCACAAGGAGCTGCACTCCTCTGTCTCCTGCTTTGCTAAAGTTCATTTTAAATATGCTTTGATAGTTGGAGTAGATTTTACAAGCTCTATTTGATTTTTGTGTCTTTAAGTGATTTAAAAGATGGCACTAGGAAAAGACTGCTCTGTGGCCTGTTGTTCTCGAAAATCCAACAGGGAGCAAAGATAATACCACTCTTCATGTTTCGCTCTTTATTTTATTGAACCTAATAATATCCCTCAGAGGTTGGAAGAGGTCAGGTTTCAATATTTTCATTTACAGGCTGGAAGTAGAGTAAAGCTCAGGTAGGTGTTAAATGTCATACTAGAAGCAAGTAGAACATGCAAGAAAAAAATATATATATGAATATGACTTAGGTCTCTGTCCAAGGTAAAATACAGTAAACCAGAATTTTTCAAAGAATTATCCAGGGGATCCAAGAAATAATTTCTTTAGGAAAACAGTTTCTTACTTAAGTTGATACTAAATGTGCTAAAAGGGTCAACATTAAAATTTCTGCGAAATCCTATAACAAATGACAACAACAAACCCTTCAAGTTAGCCTCATTTCATCTAATACTTTTCGCTTGTATAGTTAAGTATCTGCTTATATTAGCAGCATTTTGGAAAAATGTTCCATTAAACCATACCTGCTCTCTTTTACTTTATATTCCAATATAAAATTAAGCAACAAGAGAAACTTATGTATAGATTATCCCAAAGAGCGGAGAAGAGAATGGAGTGAGATTGGTCTGGCTGCTCCTTGGTTGACGTTGCCATGTCTGTCAATGATTATTTTCAATTATATCCCTTCTCCTATCCCATCTCTCTGCTTATTATTTGGTCTGCTCCACAGCCCCTTGCTCCCATTAATTGGATTATATTCCTCCGCAAACAGAAAGAGCAACCATCCGACCAGGCACTGTGTCAAAAACAGGAAGACAAAAATTATAGCAAATTTCCTGTCCCAATAGACCTCTCTATTAAAGAGGAGGCAGGCAAGGAAAAGCAAAACAAAATAAAATGCCACAAGGCAGTCGGAGAACATGAGCCCAGAGGACACGCCTCCAACACAACCTAGGCAGAAGGGAGCCTTTCTGAAAGGGCTGTGACTCAGGCCGCTCTGGTTTATCCAGCAGTGTTAGAAGACAAACTTTGGCCCGTAAAAATTTAAAGAACTTGTTTGAGCAGGTTCATGCTCATCTCCTGCCTTGACTTCAGAACTCTATGCCTGCTGCTCTTTGGACTCCAACAGCCCCTTCCTGGGTACTCAGGCTTTCAGTCTTGAATGGAGACTTACACCATTAGTGCCCCTGGTTCCTAGGCCTTAGGACTTGTACTTAGCCATGATTCCTTCATCCCAATGTCTCCAGTTGACAGAATACCTGTCATGGGACTTCTCAGCTGCCAGGGCCCCTGTTAAAGTCCCTCTCCTACATCTGTGCGTGTGTATATATATGATATATATATCATGGTGCTTTTTCTTTCTAGAGAACCCTGACTCATACACACAGAACTGAAAGGCAAAGAGGATGCAGTCAACAGAGAATATAGCTACTTAACCCCATTTCACACCTCCTATGCTCTTTTTCCTTAGACATGACTGTTTCCATGTAATGATGATGCTGAGAACATTGACCAGGAAAGCAGTTATGTGCTCAGTTGCCTGGGACTCACAGGTGCTAGAGAAAGCAGGACATCTATTTAAAGGAACAGGAGGAACCAACTTTTCCATAAGTGGTTACCATAGATTGCTCTCTTGATTGAAAGCTTCCTCACATGATTCTCTACACTACAAAAATTTTGAGTCACAAGGGCATTCTACCTACTATCTTTGCTAGAATGCTTTTAATTCCAGTAAAGAGACTGAGTCTGTTGAATATTATCATCTGTATTCAAGTGGGAAAGGGGTGCCTAATCATGTGGTTTTTTTTAAAAATATGACTTAAGAAAGAAGGTCAATACTTGTATAATTTGAGCAGAATGTTAAACTGTATCTTAAAATTGTATAGCATAAAACTTAAATGATTTTCCAGTGGTAATTTTAAAAAAAAAGGAAAGAGGGAAAATGATACATAGGAAAGAAGAAAAATGGAAAAAAAAATAAAGAAACAAGCCAACAAACATATAACCCCTCCACACACCACTACACAACTACTTCCATAAAAAAGAAGCCAAATAGATATCTACAGGGAAATCCTAACAATTACTATTATTCTCATATTTATCATCTCTAATGCTTAGTTTATTTTGTTTGCACAGCATATTATACATGACATAAAAGAAATCTGTTATTAATGGGGAAGTTAGCAGTCATTTTATTCTCATGATGATAATGTTAAATCAAATTGTTTGTTTGTTGGTCAAGGTCAGACAAGCAGTAAAGTAGCAGAACAAAGAATAGCATCTCTGTCTACTAATGTTCAAAGTCATACTGAGTTGATAAGAACTGAATAAGTTAATAACTGAATGACTTGCCACAGAGGAAAAAACCATTCTAATTTAGTGACACTATTAAGAACTAAATTGTACAGAGAGGAAATTAAAATTTAGGTAGAATAAGACAATTTCAATGGAAAGACAGATTTAAGCAACTATTTGTATAGGACTAGTGTTATGGTTTGGATCTAGAATGTGCCCCAAAGGCTCATGTGTTAAAAGCTTGGTCCCTAGCTGGTGGCACCAATGAAAGGTGGTAGAAGTGTTAGTACATGGAGTCTAGTTGGAGGAAGTAGATCACTGGGGGCATGTCCTTGGAGATAATATCTTTTCTCTCTGCTTCCCAGCTCTTATGAGGTGTATAGTTTTGCTTTGCTACACCCTTCTTCGTGATGCTCTCCTTCACCTCAGGCCAAGAAACAATGGAGCCAGCCAGAGGTTTCATGGACTGAAACCTCTGAAAGCATGAGCCAAGGTAAACCTTTCCTCCTTTAAGTTGATTTTTTCAGGTATTTTTGTCACAGCAACAGCAAGCTGGAAAACACAGAAGGTCGAAACAGTTCCACTTTCCCTCTATGTCCTGTTTCCTTTTGTCTGCAAAGAATTGGTAAGAAGTGAGTTTTAAGAGAAACTTGAAAAACTCAATATGAGCTGCTTCAGTGAGTTATCTTCAAAAATATGGGAAAGAAATGACTAATTAAATCATTTTAATGATTCCTCTAACCATAGCAATGTATGAACTGTATAATCTATAAAAGATGATCTTAGATTGCTAAATATTCCAGTATTACAAGTAGCAAGTTAAACCACTTCCTTGAATAATCACTCACTCAGTCACTCAATTTCCAGCTAAGTAAAAAATTGTCATCATCTGGAGAACTTTTAAAAATAAATATTTCACATATTGTAGTGTGGTTCTGTAAAATGTTATCACTGTGAGAAACTGGCTGACCTGTAAACCCATAATTATTTCAAAATAAAACTTTAAAAGGCAGATAGATGATAGATAGATAGATAGATAGATAGATAGATATTTGTTCTAGAACTTCACCCCTCAAGACTCTCATTTGGTAAATTTGGAGTGGGATCCAAAAATCCATACTTTTTAACCAGAACTTTGGATGATTCTGATGCACATCTAGGGCTGAGGCTATAGCTCAGTGGTTGAGTGTTTGCCTGGCATGTGTGCGACTCTGGGTTTGAGCCCCAGCATTGCAAAAACAAAACAAGACAAAAATTAACACAAACACACATACACAAAAAACAAACAAAATACAACTATGTCCAGCAACCCCTGGATTCTATAATATAATACTTGTAAAAGGGAAGTTTTCACATAATCTCTTTTTGATAAAGAATTTCTTCATCATCATGACGTTTCTGGAGTTAGTGGGAGTTAGAGCCTCACTAATGTTCATCTCCTATCCTACTCCTACTTCTCTACCAGGTATGACTAAGTACGAAGACTTCTGTCTCGCATCCTCCTACTCATTTCTTTGCCTATGCCTACCCTCTCATAGAGTGGGTGTGCCATCAGCACATTAGCTCTGTAGCTTCCGTGTCCCCTCAGTACCACTTCCATGATCTCTCCACTGATAGGTATTATTAGAGGAAATGAGAATGAACAACACAAACCTTGCTTCCTATAGCCCTTTGTGCTACTCAGCTTCAATACTCTCTGAGCCTACAGATTTGAGTCTCCAGCCTAAGGTAATGAACTTCCCCTCAAGCACTGCAAGATCCCTCACAACAAAGGTGGATGTGCAGGATCAGACTCTGATCTAGTCTGTGCTAGAATCAATAGAAAATGGCTTCTAAGACTTAAGTTCCCATATTAAAATGTAAATATGTATCAGGGAATAACACTATAAATTGGCCAAATGGAAGAAAATCTGTCAGAAATGCAATGTTTCGGGTCCCAGCTTTCTTGGAATTGTGATTCAGCAAGTCTAGAATGAATTTCAGGAATCTACATTTTAATACCTTGTATGCTGACCACATTCAAGGAAACTTTAAGCTGAGGCTTCAAGGAGGATCAATTATTTGCTAACCTAAAAGAGGCGCTACAGAGATAACTTTTCTGAAGAGTTTTCAAAGACAGTCCACTGTGAGTGAAATGAGGAACCTGGAAGAAAGAGCTTAAAAACAAGAGAAGAGAAGTCAAGAAAATCTCAGTCCTAACATCTTTCCTTTGGACTGACATTGCATCTGTGGGACTGGATTGCAGAAGGAGCTGTGGCAAGCATTCTTTTCTCCCAACTATGAGACTGTCAGCTTTTCTACATGGAGTTGGAACAGGAGAGGAGGGAAGAAGTCACAATATTCTCATGAAATGGTACGGATAAATCTAGCTAATATGTACAAGAACTAAGATGTAAACAAAACTCAAGATATTCAAAATAGAAGACCCAAACTAGAAAGTTTTCCTTTCCTGCTCTTGTTTGCTCTAGGAGATTGAGAAAATGATGAATTCAGGGTTTTCTCTGCCCTATTGTTATTGCTAACAGCAATTCCCAGAGGTAGTCTCAAACACCAAAGGGAATATATTCAAAAGTAGAAAATAATTCAGTAATTTCATTTTAAGTCTTATTCAAAAGTCTCTAATTCCAGCACTCTTTATACGTACAAAAATTTAATTTGCCTACCAGATGAAATGTTTTAAGAATAACCCTGGTCTGTTCTTACCTCTCAGCTGTTGTAGTTATATTCCAATCAGAAGAAAGAAAGCACACTATAATTTGAACAAGGAAAGTTTAATATAAAGAAATAGCAACAGGGAACTGAAGTCATAGGGAATTAAGTAAAAGTGGGTGGAAGGAGAAAACTCTCTAAATGATACTGAAGGACTACTGAGGGGTATTCTCAAGGAAGGAACAACTTAGAGGGACAGAATCCTCCCTAGACATGGAATTCAGATCTCACTGGAGAGAGCTGAAGTCCACTGGATGGTGGAAATTTTCACAGAGTTATTCAGGGCCAGAGAGAGTCTCTAGTTTTCAGGCCACCTGAGAGCTTCTTGCTGGGATACTGCTGAAATTCACTGAAAGCACCTGCTTAGGTTGCTGTTGACTTTGTGGAAAGCCAGCTGGGGCAGCAGCTGAACCCAGGGGGAAGCCACCTGGAAGAGGCAGGGATAGAAAGAGGGTTACTGTTGATTCACCAAGAAACAAGATGGTACACCACGAACTTGTTAGCTGTCCTCAGGAAAACCACTGGACTTATTGCTGGAAACTGCCCAATGTGGGGATTGTACTTGGGAAGTGCCACTTGCTGTGGATGCCAGGCATTCTGTACTAGCTCAACTGTAAAAGCACACCCAAGCCAGGAAGGAAAAATCCTATCCACCAGTGTCCCTCCACTGATAATGTTTAACAAGGCCTATCTTTGTTAAATCACAGAGCAGGAAAAAAGGATGGAGCAGAGCTGAGAGTCAATAAATTGATAAGTACCACATCTACCTACCAATTGAATTTAGGCTTTTGTTTTCTGAAAAGTATTTTTCCAACATACGTACCACTATACATACATACACACGCACACACTCTCACAGGGAGAAAAAATATTATTTTCCTGAGAATGAAGTTAAAAATATATTATCTGATTCAGCATTCAGATGACAACTTTTGTTCTTTCCCATGTATATTTGTCAAAATGCCTTGGTTTTCAATCTGGACAGATATCTGCACTACCAGAAAAACATACTTCTTGTTAGTATCCCACTGACATTGCTGCATAAGTTATTTATTTAAAATGAACTGGACATGATCCTGGAAAATCTTCAGATACCCTTTACATTCTAACTTTGAGAATTAGGGGCTTGGAAGGCTCAAGGTTCCCAGAGATGACAGCTGTGCACCGTGATGTGGTGAGCCAACACTTGTTCATCTTTCCAGACTCACTATTTCGTCCACTCCTTTTCTAATAAATTTCCATCTATAGAATCCTTTCTTGGATTAATTAGCTATTCTTAGAAGCCTTTTAAAAACAAATACTGATACAATTCTTAAAAGAACAAAGTAGTTTTGATTTGCATTTCTCTAATTGCTAGAGATGTTGAGTACTTTTTCATATGTCTGTTGATCGGTTCTTCTGAGAAGTTTTTGTTCAGCTCCTTGGCCCATTTATTGATTGTGTTGTTTGTTTTTTGGTGTTAAGTTTTTTGAGTTCTTTATATATCCTGGAGATTAGTGCTCTATCAGATGTGCATGTGGCAAAGATTTGTTCCCAGAATGTAGGCTCTCTGTTCACTTCATTGATTATTTCTTTTGCTGAGAAGAAGCTTTTTAGTCTGAATCCAACCCATTTATTGATTCTTGATTTTACTTCTTGTGTTATAGGAGTCTTGTTAAGGAAGTAAAGTCCTAATTGAACATCATAAAGATTTGGGCCTATTTTTTCTTCTATTAGGTGTTGGGTCTCTGGTCTAATTCCCAGGTATAAGATAGTATAAGATAACTATATTTAAGTGGGTTTGTCTCTGTGTCTTCTATTCTGTAACATTGGTCTACATGTCTATTTTGGTGCCAGTACCATGCCATTTTTGTTACTATAGCTTTGTAGTATAATTTAAGGCCTGGTATTGTGATACCTCCTGCTTCACTCTTCTTGCTAAGGATTGCTTTGGCTATTTTGGGCTTTTATTCTTCCCAATGAATTTCATGACTGGCAAATCAAAACTACTCTAAGATTTCATCTCATGCCAGTCACAATGGCAATTATCAAGAATACAAACAACAAGAAGTATTGGCGAGGTTGTGGGGGAAAAGGCACACTCATACATTACTGGTGGGACTGAAAATTGGTAAAACCAATCTGGAAAGCAGTATGGAGATTCCTTAGAAAACTTGGAATGGAACCACCATTTGACCTAGCTATCCCACTCTTTGGTCTATACCCAGAAGACTTAAAAACAGCATACTACAATGATGCAGCCACTTCAATGTTTATAGCAGCTCAATTCACAATAGCTAAACTGTGGAACCAACCTAGATGCCCTTTGATAGATAAATGGATAAAGAAGCTGTGGTATATATACACAATGGAATATTAATCAGCAGTAAAAGAGAATAAAATTATGGCATTTTCAGGTAAATGGATGGAGTTGGAGAATATCATGCTAAATGAAGTAAGCCAATCCCAAAAAACCAAATGCTGAATGTTCTCTCTGATAAGTGGATGCTGATCCATAATGTGGAGGAGGACATGGGAACAATGGAAGAACTTTGATCACAAGAGTGGGAAGAAGAGGGGTCATGGGGACAGTAAAGATTGTGGAATATGATGGACATCATAGCCCTAGCTTTATGTATGACTGCCTGTATGTTGTGATTCTACATCACATACAACCAAAGAAATGAAAAGTTGTGCTCCATCTGTGTACAATGAATCAAAATGCATCATGTATACCTAAGTAGCATAAATAAAAAAATAAAATTATTTTTAAAAAGAACAAAGTAATTAAGCTATTAATGTGATACTGGAGCCAAAGAGTAAGACCATGGTATACGCTGACAACAGAAGGCAAGAATTTGTTTTAAACATACAGCAGGGGTCAGCCAACATTTTCTGAATATATAGTAAATATTTTAGGCTTTGGAGTCATATGACATCTATAGTAACTACTCAACTCTGCCCTGTAGCATACCTGTAGCCATCAGCAATATAAATAAAGTTTTATAAATAAGCTTTATTTATAAAAACAGGTAACTGTCAGAATTTGGCATATGTCATGCCATTTCTCAATACCTAAAATAGAAAAACAGCTGGAGACTTAGGTGAAGAGGACACTGTACAGAAGAGAAATATGGAGCATCATAGCTCTTGATACCTAGATATATATGGGCTTCAAAAAATCCATCAGGGGTCACCAACCAGTTTTGAAATTTTGCCCAAGGAAGATGTAGCAGAGAAAGCATAGAGTTAGACCAACCTAAGAGCTTCTTCCTACAATCTAAGCCTCAGTTTAGTTTTCTCATTTCCAAAATAGAGAAGTTATATCTTAATCACCTAGTTTTGTGAAAAAAAAAATTATCTAAAGCTACATTGTAGGTGTTCATAACTATTTTCTACACTGTAACAGGTCTCAGTTTCTTCGTCTTTTATTAAGCAGTTTGCATTAGCTAAGTTAAGTTCTAAGATCCTTCTCAAGTTTAATACATTGAGACTGAACAAGAGTTTTGGAAGTGTCCAACATAGGTCATGTGTCATAATTTAACCATGCAGGAAGGACCTTTGTTGTCTACCCATCATAGCATCATCTGAAAAATTTTTCCCTATTTCAAAAGAATCATATGGGGAAACTTTCAAATTATTGCACTGAACCTTCTGAACTTTGGTTCTCAACAGAAGGTGGGATAGACAGAATTATTGCTGCTATGACTCTTGTATGTTTCCAAGATTGGGAGATCTAGTAGCATTTAGTGGGCAGGAGCTAGGGACACTAGCCTTCCTGGAATGCATGGGACAGTCATGCACAATTAATAATCACTGTGCTCTGTATCAATGTTTATTCTCCCACCGGACATTTAGATTAATTCAAAAATTTTTTGTTATTTTCTGAACTTAGAATCTAATCCACTTTACATATAAATATAAGGTAATTTTAATTTTTTTATATACTGAGTTTTCCAGAAATGTAAATACCACATAAGTTGGTGAAATATTATATTTTGTTTTTATCAGTACTTTACTAAGAATAAAAGAAAATATTTTCAAGAAAAGCACATCATTATGTTATGACTTTTCAGTCATAAATATAATGCACTAGAATTTGTTTTAATCATATCCACAGTGTTTTTCTATGTGGAAGCACATTTCATTTTTTCAATATAGTTTCATCCTCACATTTACTTTTGAATGAATACACATAATTTAATTAGAAATAATCATTCCCTCTTTAACCATTAGATTGATAAATTAATTTCTAGCAATACGTTAATGTCTGCATTATATAAGAAAGTAGGTTATGTTATTATAAACTTTCTCAGGTTACTAAGAAAGCTGTTGCCTAGCATCTGATAGGATTGAGGATTCCTCTTAAAAATTTACCCTGAGCAATCATTGTCCCAGATATCTTTTCATTAATGATACGTAAATAAGACAATACAGATTTTTTCAAGTTTCCTAAAGCAGACATTTCAGATTTTCATCAAATATCTTATACTTGCAGATGCCTCCACACTATTAAGATGAAATTTCAAATAAGACTTTCTAATGCAAACATTAAAGCAGTTTGATTTTTCAGATGATGGGAATTCAGTGCATTTTGTAGCCCTCTTCACTGTGGAAAGATGATCAGTACCTTCCTGTCCATGAATATATAGGAGCTCTCCCTAACGGCCCTACATTCCCTTAGAATAACACTTGAGAGTGAGGGAAAACT
Organism: Geosciurus inauris; assembly: GCA_004024805.1. Taxonomy (NCBI): domain Eukaryota; kingdom Metazoa; phylum Chordata; class Mammalia; order Rodentia; family Sciuridae; genus Geosciurus; species Geosciurus inauris. Next base: position 237,989 of record PVHX01000486.1, read on the forward strand.
GTCAGACAAGAAAGAGCTAGCATTTTACCAATAAGTCTTCAGGAGAAACGTCAGTGCTTAGTTGTCTACTGTGATTCTTATTGACATTATTAGCAATCTCCTCTTCAGCGCTGAGTTTGCATACCCATAGTTTTTCTGATTGAATGTTTATAGTGATTTCTCAGCTATTTGGAAAACCCTCTCGCAGCACCTCTGCAAAAAGATTAATCTGAGTAAAATTTCTTCAGTGATCTTTTTTCATTTTTATTTGAAACAGAAAGAAGCACTTCAAACTGCTAAGGGAGGCTGTCCAAAATTTCTTCTTGCCCTAAGTGAAATAAGCCAGATACAGAAAGACAAGGCATGATCTCACTCACACGTAGAATCTAAAATAGTCAAACTCATAGAAGTCAACAACAGAATCTCGTTGTCAAGGGCTGGGGGAAGAGGAAAATGGGAAGATGATGTTCAAAGGGTATAAGATTTCAGTTATGTAAGATAACAAATTCTGGAGATCTACTATACAGCACAGTGCCTATAACTGACAATACTGAATATAGTACACTTAAAATTTGCTAAGAGGGTAAATCTTATGTAATATGTTCACATAATATTAATAAAGGAGGCAGGAGAAAACTTTGGTAGGTGATAGGTATTTTTATGGCCTTCATGGTGGTGATGGTTTCACAGTTGTATACTTATCCCCAAACTCATACAGTTGTATACATTAAATATATATAATTTTTATGTTAATCATTACTCAGTGAAGTGTTTTTAAAGTACTTTCTTTCCAAAGAGAATACTCAAATATTATTTCATGAAAAATAACAGTAAATATAAACTAATCCTCTTGGTTCAAAGTGACCACACACACATTAAAAACTACTACATGAGCACATTTTAATTTATGCTTCTTCATTTCCTCTACAAGAAAATGTGAGTTTTACAAAGAGCTCCGTTTGGCAGCTCCCTGATGCCATTTGCGATGATTCACACTGGCATCAGGGGTGTCAAGTTGTTATGTGCTTGCATGATCACTTCAGAAATTGTAGTCCAGAGTAAAACTTAATGAACTGGTCCTCCTTCTCAAATAAGAGGCTCAAACTGTCAGATCAGATTTTATATTGAATTCCATTAGGGTGGTCTTTGCCTCATGCTTTTCTGTTTTTTGATTCAGACCACATGACCAGGTAATTGATTTCTAATTTATTTTATAAATTAGATTGCAACGATGTGTATCTACCATTTCTATTTTAGTAACATCTGGGGCATTGGATATACCAAAGCAAAAACAATTCAAGCTGGGTGTGGTATCCCTGTAATGCCAGTGGCTTAGGAGGCTGAGGCAAGAGGATTACAAAGTCAAAGCCAGCCTCAGCAAATTAGTGAGGCCTTAAGTAACTTAGTGACACCCTGTCAATAAATCAAATATTTTTAAAGGAGCTGGGGATGGGGCTGAGCGTTCAAGTGCCCCTGGGTTCAATCCCTGATACCCTCAACCAAAAAAAGAACAAAGGAAAGCCATTTGGGGTGGCATATGCCTGTAATCCTAGTGGCTCTAGAGTCTGAGGCAGGAAGATCATAAGTTCAAAGCCAGCCTCATCAAAAGAGAGGTGTTAAGCAATTTAGTGAGACCCTGTCTCTAAATAAAGTACAAAATGGGGCTGGGAATGTGGCTCAGTGGTTGACTGCCCCTGAGCTCAATCCTTGGTCCCCCTCTCCCCCAAAAAAAAGAAAAAGAAAAAAAAATTCAAACCAATTCAGCTTTTCATAGCACTTGTGTACATTTCATTGATACACAATTTATATCATTGTTTGGCATTATCTCTCTGACATATTGGAAAGCTTGCCTGCTATAATGGGTGTGAATTTCTTTGAGAGCAGATACACATTTGAATACATGTCACCTCTGTTTTCATTTAGTCAAACTTCAGGTATCCTCCCCCTTCCTTTTTGTGTTAGGAGAAAGACTAAAACTAACCCCCCACACAGTGCTTCTGAGATTCACTCAAGCCTTGAGCACATCTGGTAACAGGGGCACTTCACAGTGGATTTTAGCTCAGAGGAAGACTAAGAGTGCTTAGATCCTGATGGAAGACTGGGAGATGAAAATGGAGATAGCAGTAGGATATCTCCCCCATCAGTGGCTCCTCCTTTCCAAGCCTGGCACTTTGGATGCCCATCTGAAAAATCACTGAGAAAAGGGAGAGTGGCAAAGGCCGAAGATGTTAGTGTGGGACCTGGGGACACAATGAGGGTGGGGCTGCTGTGTTTGAATATGACATAGAGTGGAAGAGGTCACTCTGTGTGACTCTGGTGTGGTGAGATCTCTGTCCTCTTGCCAGCATCAAGAGACAACCAATCACTTGATATGCTAGTCCTCACCATGGTACCAGTGGAGTGCCATGTTCAAGTGTCTGTAGGGAAACACAACTCAACAACAGAGTCAAAGAAAACTATGTATCATTTGATGTATCTGCAGTGTCACCCCTAGAAAATACTACAAATGCTTTGATTAAATTTCTGGAGTGATGGCACTTCTGCATTATTCAAAAGGAAAGAAGACCCAGTAGTTTATATAACTATGAAGACCCCTTTTCTAGCCAAAGATGAGAAAATGCCCATGAATTCAAAAACCATCCTAAAGGCACATCTCCATCCAAGACCATATTTCTGAACTCAAATCATGTATCCACCTCCCTATCCCATATCAAGAGTTAGATATCTCACATATCTCACCATGACCCAATAAGGCCAAGTAGAATTTATCATATTTACCTAAAATCCTGGTCCATTTCCATACATCAACAAGTAGCACATTCACAGAAACCAGTAATTCTCAACCTTGACTGCTACGTGTTAGAACCTGGTGCTTAGAATCTGGCTCAGAGGTGGCTACAGGGCATGGAATTTTTCATTAAAAATATTTATTCAGTGAAGTGTTTTTAAAGTACTTTCTTGCTGCATAAGTTATTTATTTAAATAGGCTCAATAAAAAGAAATGGGGGTAAAAGGATGCATATGAAATTTTGAGATGGCTGATTCATTAATACTGCTTGGTATTGTCGATGACTAGAAAAATCCTTCTGAGTCCCCACAGAATGTCAGTGGTTAGGCAAATTGTGAACTGGTGAATCACTCAGCATTATCATGGTCACATCCTGCTGTGCATACAGACATGTGATTCAGCCCATGGTAAATAAGGACATCCAGAAGAGATGGGCTGGGTGCTGTGGTGCATGCCTGTAATCCCAGTGGCTCAGGAGGCTGAGGTAGGGGATTGCATGTTCAAAGCCAGACTCAGCAACTTAGTGATGCCCTAAGAAACTTAGTAAGACCCTGTCTCAAAACATAAAAGGGCTGGGGATACGGCTAACTAGATCAGCGCCCCTGGGTTTAATTCTCAGTACCAAAAAAAGGAGGAGGAGGAGGAGGAAGAGGAAAAGGAGGAGGGAAGGAGGAGGGAAAGAGAAGGAAGAGAAGGAAGGGGAGGAGATGATTTGGTCATGTGGCCAAGGAAACATGTGACTATTGGAAGGAGAGATGGTGGCTAAAATTGCCTTATACACTAGATGGTTTTTTGGAACCCTGTCTCCTTGCAGTGGAAACTCGCTTCAGTTGTGGGAGTTTTTGAAGAAAATTTAATCTCTTCTCCTCTAGAGGAGAAAGATGAAAGGAAAGGATGAATAATATACATTATTAGTGATAATCTTGAAATGCACTTTCAAAGTGAGATAAAAATATGTGACAACAGAGAAAAAATAAAAAACCTAAAATTTCTCTGGAATCTCCTGCTTTTTCTAACTTAATAACAGCCAATATTTAACACTCACTATATACTCAAGGAACTTAATACACATTATCTCTTACAGGTCTCACAAGCTGAAATCTTCCAGGTGACTATAACAACAATTCCATGATTTAGATACTATTATTCAATCATATAGTTGTTCATTCAACAAATGTTTATAATACATCAGCCATAGCTGCTCTCTCTGGCACTAAGAAATGGTAACAGAGCAGTGAGAAGATAGCAAGTACCCCCTTCAACTAAAGACAAACAAAATATAAATATTCAGTAAATATGTGAACTGAAGACTTTGGGTAACTTTTATGTCCCAGGTTCACAACCTAGAAGATGCAAAGTCAGAATCTGAACAATTAGCACAGGTTAATTGCAGAGCCATTACCCTTCCTCACTTTGTTATATGCGCAAAGGTCAAAACCAAATACTAGTGCAATGATAGGTAATTGGCCATTACTATAGGTAAAAATGTCAGATTTTGACAATATTATAGGCATCAACCCATGCTCATAACAAGTTTTCCATATCTCTCAGGTTTTTTTTTCATTCCCAACAATATACCACACCCTGGAATTTCTTATAGTTATTGACTACTCAAATTGCATAGCTCAGAATTAAGCCCCACATCAGAAGATTCTCATTGCTAGCAAATGTGTAGGCCAATGAACATTATAGTTTAGCGATGACTTCTGGATTCTTTTGAATTTGTGAATTGGGGCCTGCTCATAGGCATTCAAGGGGAAGATGATGGCCTTTAGCAGTTTCAAAGCAGTAAATTATGTATAGAAAGGGCTTGCTCATTTACTGCTGGTCATTTTTCCTCATTCCCAACATAATATATATCAAGTCAGACCAGTTGGACCGAGACAAAGATGACTTCATAACAGGTTTTTTGCCTAAGCCTGTGTCATACACACACACACACACACACACACACACACAGTTTTTGAGCACCATGTGATGACAAGACACCTTGGACACAGCATACTTGGATGTCAAGGACAATGTGGCACTACTATTATCTGGAATGGAAACAATATAATATATTTTATGAGTAGAATAGGCTGTTAGGAAAATTCTGAAACTTTCCAAGAGCAAATGTCCTCTAACAACCTAAAAGAAGACCTTGAGGAGAAAAAATTTCTTGAGTATCAACACATAAATATCCACATTTCTCTTTGATTTGAGTTTCTCAATCATATCATTATTAACACACCAGGCCAGATAATTCATTGCTGTGGGAGCACCATCCTGAGCACTGTAGGGTGTTGGCAGAACTCTGCTAATAACACTGGCCCAGTTATAACTAAAAATGCCCCCAGACATTGCCAAGGATCCCATGGCAGCAAAATCACCCCCATTTGAGAATGACTGCTTCTAGTACACACAGGCGTAAGTACAGTATGATATGGAAGCATGAGCCTACAGCTAGGTATGGAAAGGGAGATCATATGTGTCATTACTGACCACGTGATAAAGCAGAGGAGAGTGTTTGTGTCATTATGGATCATGTAGTAGGTGGCCAAGAAAAGCTCCATTCATACTGACCAATTGTAAATTTCGTCAGTACAATACTAGTTGTGAGATTGTTCAACATAGAAGTAACGAGGGGATTTCAAAGAGTTGTTATAACCATTTACTGAGATAAAGCACGTGGCATATTGCTTAACACTGAGTACTCAGTAACTGTCAGGTCTTATTAATATAGAAGGTCCTGCTAAGAGTTTTTTCCCCCTATCTCAGTACCCATGTCTCTCTTCCTATTGTGCATAGGGAAACATGCATACATATGTATATGCAACCACATGAAGGTTGCATATGTAGATGTACATGTGTGTATGCATATGCATAAATGCAGCATAGTAAAACACACCAACAGCATACATGAGTGTGAGTGCTGTATCTGGGGGAAGGGCACAAAGAAACTGTGACTCACACCATAATACAAAGCAGATGTTAGTCTGTTTGATAATTTTTTTCGCAGATTAAAAAAAGAGGAGTTAAGTAAACTTTATCTGGCATGTTTGAAGAATAAGGTAATCAAATGTTATAATTAATAGAGTGTTAACACATAAAACCAAACATAGATTATCAATTTTAAAACATTTAAAAATATAACAAAATGCATTAAACACTAAAGCTTACTAGGATGATTCAATCATTTTATTTCAACAATAATTTATAAATCACTCTTAGCTCTCTGCTAAGCATGGATTTATTTTTTGAAATTATAGAAGCTTATAGGTCTTCAAGGTGATGTTTTTAAACATCTTTTCTCTTCATTGGTATGAAAGATGTAGGGGTTTATGCTGACTACACACAGCACGTGCCATGATCCAAAGCTGTTTTGGAAAGTATTGACATCACTGACATTTATATATTTTCATTGCATTTGCCTGTTTCATGTAAATTTAGAATGTAGACTATAGTTTGAGTTCCCTTCCTTGTGCAATTTAAACTCTCACATCAAAAATCAAGAAGCTCTTTTGTAAATTTAAATCATTTTATTTTTTATCACCAGAAGACATTTAATTCTTGTCTCCTAGATCTTTAATAAAAATTAATTCCTCCTCAGCATCCAGAATTATTTATTACTTTTTTATTAACAAGGCAACTTGTCATAATTACGGGCACCTGGAATGCTGGAAAACTCTGTTATATTGAACCAAATCCTGCCTCAGATGTACACATGTTTATTATTAACTCATCTCTGAAAATGGAAAATAAGTTGAATTTTTTCATAGAGCAATCATATGTACACTAGAGGTTAAATCTTACAGTCTTCAGTCAGCCTACCCTTCCCCAGGAAAACCAGCCTTGGCCTCTTTAGTTATTCTTTTTTGAAGTGCTTTCTAGTCCTTAGGATTTTTAAAAATATTCCTCTTCAGATGTGATTATCTGGGAGAAAAAAAGAAGATTCAAATGAAGCTGTTTCACATCCTTTCCACTAAATACTTCTTCATTATCTTTATCTTTGGCAGCAAACATTCTGTGATTCAAAATGGTCTGCATCAATATCTAGGTGTAAATGTTGTTAGCTTCAACACATGCTAGATTCATTTCAATGAAGTGTACATAGACAAGAAATGAGCATGTCGCCTCCATTATTTCAAAAGAATGTCCTTCTGTCTAATGTTATCCTCCCCTTTTTTTAATGCATAGTTCTTCATCACCTCTGGCACCTGTATTTGACTCAACAGTGAGACAGCCAACTCCAACTATACCATAACTTCTTCAAAACAGTAATTAAGTTAATTGCAACAACAGAAAATCAATTTTTTTTTGCTTTTCCCTCACTTTTTCAAAATAAAGCCGTAGGAGGTGGCTACTTCTCAACCACAACAAACAGCTTAATGTGACTCAGTGATTTATAACTTAGGAGTCAAAAAGCAACCCCAAAACAGAAAAGAGTGCTAGTAAGTAAATTTTCCCAGAGTCAAATATTGTTTTGAAATTATTTCATTTGTAGTAAATAAATAGAAGAAATAAATAAATGATCTCTCAGAAAACAAACAGCCTATATAAATGTAAACTCATTCATCAAACAGGTATAGATTCATTTAGTACAGTTTTTCTCTGGTCTCAAACACACGTGCACACGCACACACGCGCACGCACACACACTGCTCAACAGAGATTCAATACTAGAGTCAAAGGTAAATGTTTTCTTCACTGCTATTCTATGTACTAATTAGACACAGAGGGTAATTTTTAAAATATTACTAAGGCAACTTTCTAAAATGATTAAATCAGTTTACATTTTGACAAGAGTTGACCTAAGGGCAAGCATTTATCAAAATTATTTGAATTATACACATAGAACTTTAAGTATTTCACTAAACAAATTCTACATTTAAAATTTCAAAGAAATATTAAACTCTAATAAGTGTTTTTCTAAACGGTTATGAATTAGCAATTTTAAAACTACAATTTTGAAGACTTATGTATATTCTTCACTTAAGCGAATAAATATATGATACATAATGGAAGTCAATTTTCTCACAGTTGGAGATTGGAGTTCCATATATGGAATGAGAAAGACTAAAATGTAGCCTGCCGTGTTAGACTGGGATTACGAAATATCAGAATGGATTCTGAAGGAGAGGGTAGAAAGAGTGAGAGCTAAATACAGATGTCTGTGTGACATGTGCATGCACACACACACATTTCATTTCTTATCTTCATTTACTGAGAAGGCTCCAATAGCAAGGAACACACTCAGTATCCAGACCTTGGTTTCTAAATCACATTCTTCACTAAACACAACTTCATAGAGAAATGGCTGATTTGGCAACTGGTGCAGAGGAAATAAAAAAGGATCCTGGAATACGTTTTGTGGCAGACAGTAAGAAAGTCTCAAAGAATGACATAGTGAAAAGATAATTGGGCCAGCTTGAGGAGGTTGTTACCAGACAAAATAATTGTAGTGATTACAATTATTGAATAAAATAAGAGTCTATGAGTTGAAATTCATCAGGTTGTGGGGAGAGGGACACTCTTTCTTATGCTGTCAACTTATAATGCAGCACTATTAAAAAGATTGACATCAAGGGTCTCTTGATATTCACTGAGAATGACAAAACAATATTTGGCATTTTGGTAAAAAATGTGTAAACTGAATCTCAACCAGAAGAACATCAAAAAAAAAAATCCATTTGAGAGGACATTCTACAAAATAACTGATACATGCTTTTCAATATCATCAATGTCAAGAAGCACAAAGGCTGAAAATGCAGCAAAATATAAGCAAACAACGATCAATCTTGTGCTATTATTGTAAAAATTTGTAAGCCTGAAATTACATCTCAATTAAAACATTTTATAAAAGTATCAAGTCATATAGGAAGATGAAAATACTGCCAAAAAGAAGTCAAACTCTGTTATACTCAGTACTTTTATGCTGTACTTATTATTTGGTACTTATATCAATGTGCATAAAATGGGAAGTCATAATGTCAGAAATTTAAAACATCAATATACAATGAGATATTTATAGTGATATTTATATCAATGCATTTTCTTTCCAACTGTGCAGCCCAAATGAAAAAATAATATTTAAATGGCACTATAGTTAAGCACTGGGAATTTTTAGAGTTGGAATAATTTTGTTTATATAAAAACTTTAGAAGGAGTCTTTTATCTGCCAAATAAATGTGAAACACAGTATTTATCAGTTTCAAGGACTCTATACCAGAATTGTGAGAAAGTGTTTCATTTTGAAACCTAAAACAAGAAGAAATTCAACTAATTAGGGGTTAAAAATACACTGGCTACATGTCCCTTAAATGTCTGACAAATTATGAAATACATTTCCACTTTTCTTGCTAGGTCATATTGCATATAGTTGTTTCTTTTTTTTTCTGTGGTGGGTTATTCCTCCTTGTTTCCACTTCTGGTTTTAGATGAAACCTCACAGTTCTGCTGAGAACCCTTACTTTCATATTGTTTTTGAAACCAGACTTTCATAAT
>PVHX01000486.1:247341-289107 GCA_004024805.1 Geosciurus inauris
ACTGGGATATAAATTAGAGCTGAATACTTGATTTTGCAAACCATGTAGTGGAACCAGAAAATAAGTACTAGAGTCAGTTCCACAATCCCAATCTGGTTATTTTATCATCTGAAATCATAAGCAGACCTAAGTCATCCTGAGCGGTTAGTCACCATTACAAATTCAAGAAAACTCCATATATATCCACAAACACCCCGCTAACTTAAAATTAGGAGAGCAACACCCTAGGTATTCCCCAGGTGGGAAGGGACACTCCCCATGGAAGCTGGTGAATTCCCACTGGATGTCCCCATTTCTGTTGGGGATCCCAGCCCACATTCTCTGCTTGGGGAGCCCCATGGGTTTCTTAATTGCTTCCTTCGGGGATGGGAACAGAATTAGGAACACTGCCATGTTGGGGAAATCTAGAGACATCCTCATTACTTAAGGAGATATGGGGAAAATTAAAGATTGAGGAATCCCTGAAACATTTCCTTGTATGACTTCTAATCCTAACTCCTATAAACGACAAGATTTAATACATTTTGTCTTGAAGAGACCCAGGTGATATCACAATTAGATTTTTACTAAACATTGCATAAGTAATGGTTATCTCTTCCTGTCTTCTGTTTTTTAGACATTTCTTCCCAAATTGGTACTTTATTGATTCTACATTGTCAATAAGGAATTCCACCCATACCATCATCACTCAAAGGTTATCTCTTAACTGTTTTGTCATGCTGTTTTTAAAGTTTAAAAATAGCCTGTTTCAAATACTAGTAAATAAATGTATCTTATAATTACATATGTAAGCCTATACATATGCCATCAAAAAATATCAAAATTCTAGCAAACCATTCATTTATTTCTTACTTATTGAGCCTAATATGTGCTAGCCTTTCATTAAGCAAATATGAGCTTCTTGCTGCTATAGAGCAATTTGCAATTGTGTACTTATGACATTCTTTCCCCTTTCCCATTACTAAACTTAAATACAGGTAAAATAAGTCTGTATGGTGTCTATTGCTGCATAATAAACTGTCCCAGATTTAATGGAACAGTAGTGATCTTTTATTTGTTGCAATTCTATGGGTTGATTTTCCATTCCAGTTAGCTTTGATTGGGGTCACTTATGTGGCCATAGTTAAGCTAAGAATTCAGCAAGGATTACAACATCTAATATGGCTTATTCACATTTCTAGTAGTTCTTGGCACCTGTTTGCTGAAAGGCCTTCTGTCTCCTTCATATGCCCTCTTGTTCTCAAGGGCCCCTTTCCACAAGCTTTTTTCCAATAGAGTAATCTCAACTTCTCTACAACATGGTTGGTTTACAAAAGTGCGAAAACAAAATCTGCAAAGCCTCTTAAATACTAAGGCTTGGAAGTCACAGTTTGTTGAACAAATCACAAGGCCAAGTTCAGGGAAACAGGAATTAGATTCCCCCTCCTGATGGATGAAGAGGAAAGGCATATTGTGAAAGGGCACATGGGGTAGAAGAGATTACTGTGGCCCTCGTGAGAAATGATCTCACTCCAACATGCAACATTTTTCCGTAGAACTTATTTCAAAATTATATTGCTTCTGAGATTTTAAATATTTGTAGTTTATAATAAACAAGTGTCATATACAGTTTTCTTTATAGAATGAGTGTTTGACTTTAAGTCCTAAACTTTGCTCATAGCTCAAATTGTTAAATTGCTAAAATGCCTGATATCACATATATACCTCAACTGTGTTTCCAAATAAAGATCCTCTTGACAATTTTTGAGAGATTTTGGCAGGGCTGGGTGCAGATTACATGCAGATTACATGTGGGCTGGTGTAGTATGTGAGTTATTTTATTTCCTAATATTAATGAGAATTACATGTAACCCATTTTAGTTTAGTCTTTTCCTTTACTGTGTAGAAGCATTTTGTGATTTCATCAGTAATAACATTTAAAAATATAATTATTACTTGTTTTATTCATTCATTTTAGATTAATGTATTTTTGGATATTTTTGGCCTACTTCTTTGCTTTGAATGTAAGCCATTTAATTTTTTTTCAGAAAGTAAGAAAAATAAACCTTACCAATATAATTTTAATATCCAAAAAGAGAACAGAAGATTGATGGACAATGAAATTATCTTACAGATCAGGAAACCAGGCCTGTGAAAAGTAACACATGCCCTCAAAGGCTTCTCCCATCAGGGAGCAGAGGGAGACACTTGCTTAGATTTTCAAAACCAAAACGAAGTTCATTGTTAAAGATTTAAAGTTCTGGACACATCTCAAGGTAGTAAATTTAGGACTAAAACCCAGATATGGCCTTTCTTCTTCAAGCTTGGCACAGGAACAAATTTTTCTGCCCTGTACTTATTAATATGCATGTGCTGAATCTTACTCTTATAAATAAACATCTTCTTTTAAAAATGGCCAACAATTTTTTCACCAAAAGATGTTTAAACACATGGTGGAGGAATCTTAGGGAAAATCCAGAGACTGAACCAAATTTATTCCAGGAAAGGGACAGGAAATCAAATAACTAAATAAACTCATTATTTGTGTACTTGAAGTGCTATTGGTTTTATCCATAGTTTGCTCATGGATGATATAGATGTTTCCTGAATATTAATGCTGAAATTTCCTACCTGGTCTTATTATATTTGCTTTGAGAGGGGAAACTTGTTTTTCCAGATTCTAAAAAAAAAATCCTCATTGTATTTTACATGTCTCAATATGTCCATTTTTCTAAAGCATAATTGTACAGGTTACAAAATTAAAATATAAATATTTATCTCAGCCCCATAATTGACTTAATTCTTTGTTATGGATAAAACTGGAGGACAAAAAAAGAGAAAAAGTGGGTATGACCTCACTTGTAAACTATTCAACAGCTAGGCTTTATGTATCATTGGCTTCAGTTAAACATTTCATTTTTTTCATGAAACAGTGTCTACTTCTCCAACATCAACTTTACAAAAAAATTGATTTCAGTATTTATCAAGATATTTGGCTTATATTACATTGCTTCCTTTTGTTTTGTAATATGGTATGTTAGCCAGCTTTTCATCATGGTGACCAAAATATCCAAGAATAACTTACAGGAGGAAAAGTTTGATTGGAGGCTCATAGTTTCAAAGTTCACACTCCATGGTAGGCCAAATCCATTGCTCAGGGCCCAAGGTGAGGCAGAATATCATGGCAGAAACTGCTCAATTCATGGAGACTGGGAAGCTAGAGGGGAGTGGGGTATGATAAAATAAACCTCAAAGGCATGTTCTTAGTGACCTAACTTCCTCCAGCCATGCCCTACCTGCCTGCAGTTACCACCCAGTTAGTAGTTCCTTCAAATTAATAATCAACCTAATGGATTAGGTTATAGCTCTCATAATATAACTATTCTACCTCTGAACATTGCTTCATTAGACAACCCATGAGCTTTTGAGGACATTCCTCATATCCAAACCAAAACACATGGTTTTCTTTGTCAATTTAACAAGTGATAGGCCCTTAGCTAGTGGTGCTGTAACTGGCAGTGGATAATCTAAATCATTGTTCTTGAAAAACCTCCTTTGTCTGCAAGAAGCAAAAACCACTTAAACTGAAAAATAAAAAGCCTTTTTGAAGAATATTAAAATATTCTAAATCCTAGGATGCAAAATGAAGTATAGTTGGACTGCAAGTATAGAAACCAGAACAACTAACTTTCAAAAATTGCTTTTCCTATTTCATCTTTTTTCTATTTTATTCTATAATTATGCTCAATCTGTAATTTTGTATCACTTTCCTCTGCTTATAGATACATCCTCACCACTGCCCAACAGGTCAACCAGTTCACTCTATATGACCACCAATTAATTCCAAGGCTGACCTCTGAATGATCCAGGTTCCTTAAGGCCTTGATTCCAAATTATGAAGAAGAAATGTGATTGTTCCTCTCTTGAATGTTAGTCCCAGAGTTGGTCACAACTGTCAAGGGCAACTCGTCCACCTACAGATTTATGGTAACTGTGACCATAGTGAGGCAGAGTCATGTAATAACCAGAGCTGTGGGTAGGCACATACTTAATGATTGACATGTCCCATGCAATTTCCTATATGTACACTTTGGACTAGTAACATATAATAATCTGTTTCTTCATGTGCAAAACAAGTAGTGTTCATTTTATATTTGCTTTGTTACACTTCAGTTCTATCCATGGGAGCAAAGGAGTTAATAAAAAGAAAAGCAGGGTGCAACCATAAAGCACTGAAATAAAACCAATAGTAACAAAATTTATATCTATTATCAAACTATTGATAAGGAGGTCAACTACAGGTAAGAATAATAGACTATTAACATAGGAGATGTCATATAGTTCATTTTCAGCTTTCATTTAACTTAAATGAAATTAAAAATCTGATGGTATTTAATACTCCTCTTTCTTCCCTGGTTAGTCAAGTTATAATACCCTTTCTTGAAAAAGTAGACAGCTGAATCTCTCACTTTAATATATAAAGTTCTGGAGATATATGTTGACTTTTAAATTTTGTTTAAGTGATTCTATTATCACAGGTGTATTTATTTGGCTTAGAATTTGTTTTTGAATTTGGTGACTTTTCTTTGCTTACTTATTTGTATTTGATTTTTCCTTAGTTGCTGTCAGTTCTAGTGACATATATTGTGTACTTTTAGCAGTAGTAAGGATTTGAAGATAACTCAGATAGAAGAAGTGGGAAAGTTGTAAAGAATTCAGGCCTGGAATCAATGGGATTCACCCAATAGTTTGCAAACAAAAACAAGGAGTTCTATTGAAAAATAAGTTACAGAGTTACAGAGTAGATGCCTGAATTTCTTATTATTATTTCTTATCATTTCTTATTATTATTCATTTGGGTACATTCATAAGTGGTACATTTACTATATATTTAAAATGCCTGCAGATTCCTAAGAATGCTGTGTGCCCTACCAGAAATATAAGTAAGCCTTTGTCATTGGGAAAGATCCATTATTCACTAACTATAGTAATTTATTTGCCTTTTCAGCATCTTATATTTATATATTTTCATTCTTGTTAAAATTTAATTGTATTTGTCCATGGGTAATATTGGTCTTAGCCATTCAGAACACAGAGTATATCTCAGGATTTTTAAAAAACAAGTTTCCTACTATTCTCAACCAGCCACACTGAATATTTAGTCTTTCTTTTCTCTGTGGTAAGGTTAACTACATTGGCCACAAGTTGAATTCTTAGGAACTGTAACTCTTAGGATAAATGACACAAAATATTTAGATGATTTTAAAAGGAGAGGATATTTAGAATATTTATTCAGGGCCTACTTGGAATAAAGTATTGGATTTGTAACAATAAAAATTTAGAAATTCTAATAGGGTACTTGCCTCCAAAAGGGCAGAGATTTCTTGGGGAAGATTCTTATACAGACCTGAAACCTTAACTAAGGTTAAGAGGCAATATAAGCATGATGAATAATAAGTAAGAAACAAATATTTTCAGGTGAGAAAATAATTAATTGTGACTATGGGGGAAATGTGACTATGGGGCTGATTTTTTAAAAGGAAATTAAATTTAACATGGGCCTTAAAGGATGAAAAATACTTGACTTAATATGGTATTTCAACCAGTGTTAATTACTCAAGGAAGATTTATAGATGGAAATGGGAGAGTTGGTTCAAGAGCCATGCAAGATCTGCTTGGGGCTGCTTTACATGGGACAAATCACAATCATATCTTCCTTTTCTCCAAAAATCATATTGAGATGACAGGAAGAGACAAGTTACAAATAAAAACCACAGAATCAGAGTATCAGCAGTAGACCAAAATGTGCAGGGCTTTCTGTAAACAGAAAGTAGATGGGAATGTGGAGAAACCAGAGAAACCCACAGTGAACAGAAAAAGATTCCTGTGTAGAGAAATTTCTTCCTAGAGGAGGTCCCCAAAATTTCTAATGAGCCCAGGGAAGAAGAATGATCCAATCAATCACATTAATTCATAACTAATCACATTAAACATTTATATTTTAGTAAATAATTTTAATGTCTAAAGATAATTTAATTAACCACATCTTGATGAAGGTGCTGGGGCAGAAATACCTCTTTCATCCTCACTCTACTGGGCTACCACCTGCAGTTGTTGCCTCTAGAATAAGTCTGTAATCTGTTCTAAAGATATAATTCAGTATATTTTCTGACGACATTCATGTGTTGGATATCAATGACAGAGGGCAATCCTAAACAGAACTAACAATGTCCACAGTGGATAAGGAGTATGGTTTGTTTTTGTTGTTGTTGTTTTGGTACTGGGGATTGAACCCAGGGGTGCTTAACCACTGAGCTATACTCCGAGCCTCTTAATTATTTTTAATTTTGAGACAGGGTCTCACTAAGTTGCTTAGATCCCCATTTATTTGCTGAGGCTGGTTTGCAGTCCTCTTGCCTCAGCCTCCGGGGTTGCTATGATTACAGGTATGTGCTGCCACGCCCAATAAGGAATTTGTTTTTTAAATAAAAGACAACTTGACCTGAAAGTAATATATACTGATGTTCTCTACCCTCAGAGTAAAGTCCTTTTCGTCTTTTACTTACCAAATGTGAGGACCCTTATATTGTATGTCTACTTTATGACTACCACTCCTGGGAGTACCCTTCCTTCACTGACATCATGCCCATAATAGCCTGTCCCTCAGGCTCTTAGGGAAATATGCGTACATAACTATAGTGAAAATTTATACTATCTTACTTCTAATCATCCTAGCCACTCAGTGAAAACTATGAAAAGATCACTAAGAACCACAAAATATATGACAAAAAATAAGATGTGCAAGAGAAAGATCAAGATAAATAAACCAAGCATGTAAATATAGAAATTTAAAGAAAAGAAATAATACATGTAAGAGAAAGAACTTTTAGATTTTTAAAATCAGTTTCCACACAGAGATTCAAAGGAATATTATATACATAAAACAAGAACAGTTTGCTCCAGAATAGGAAAAATCAGAATACTTTTATATTAAAAACATGATTACTGAAATAGGACATTTAATATGAAGGTTGGATAATAGAATAAACCTAAATAGAGACTAAATAAATAATCCAATAGATAGAGTGGAATACATTTTCTAAATGGTAAAGCAAAAGGACAAAGGAATAGAAAATATGAGAGAAAAAGGTAAGCAATGTGGATAATGAATATATATCCCACATAATTCCATTGGAGTCTCAAATAAAGAAAAGAAGAAAAATGTAGTAGAATAAATAATAGAGAAAATAATGGGCAAATATTTCTCTGAAAGTTTTGTTAGTGAGCTTTTCTTCAGGGAGCATAGACAGAATTAATTAGATAACCAGAGATGTCCAAGAGCACCTCTAAGAATAAGGGAGGTTTCCATTTGAACAGAGCCTTACCATCCTACTTGGCTATATTGGTAGTTCTCAACTGAGATTGGCTGGGGGTGAAGTTTTCCACCAGGCTATGTCTAGAGATGTGTTTATTTGTCACAATTAGGGATGGGGAATACTAGCATCTTGTCCCTACAGAACAAAAATGTTGCTAAACATCCTATAATATACAAAAGAATTCTACACAACAAAAAGTTGTTCAAACAAAAACTCAATACTGAAAAAGTGAAAAACCCTGTGATAAACCATTTCTCCCCTTACTCTGTCCTTAATGGCCTCTATTATCTTACTCTTTGCAAGCTACAGAAGCTCCTCTTTTCTTTCTTTTTTTTTTTTTTTTTTTTGCATTCCCAAGGCACTCTCATTAGTTTTATAAAGCTGTGACCTCAAAATTTTGAAAATATCCTAAATAAACTCCATCTTCAACTTGTTATTAAACCCATTTATATCACACAACCCTAGGCATAGATATTGTTTTCTTGTTTTAATTGTGAGAAAACTGAAGTTATGGAAGGCTGGGTGGCTTTTGAGTAGTCATGTATTAGCCAAATCATCTAATTCTGTATTTAATGCATCTGCTGGTCTATCTTAATTAGAAAAATATTAACAATGGAATTGTATCAGTTGCTCTGTTCCATGACAGGGAGGGAGTTACATAATAATCCAAAACATCTAATACTAGATGTTCTGTCTTGATGTCTCAGTAGATGCCAGCTGCAGAGCCTTGTTGACATGAATATGCCACTATCTTTAGAGTCGATAAATAAATGACAATGGTTTAGAACAACTTCGAAGAAATCTTAGGCACAAGAAGCAGTCAAACCTCACTTCTGGAATATCAGATCAAAGAAAGAAAATAATTTTAAATTTTCCCCGTGTGGTTCAGAACACATCATTTTGTGTGCACTTCTTCCTGGTATAAAAACCTCGATTCATGTCCTCTGATTCATTATTTGCTTGCTACCTTCATTCAGTATTAGGGAAGTTAGATGGCTTTTATTCTCAGTTCTTCTACTCTTTTAGAAAGTCAAAGCTTCACTCATAGATGCACTGGTTTTTAGTAAAACTACAGATTCACTGTGAGTCCCTTTACCAAACTATGGATTCACTGTGAGTCCCTTTGCCCTTGGAAATACAAGTGCTGTGTGATTTGTCTCCAAGAACATGAACCAAGAAGTCTTTTCTTCCTTCTTGCTTGGTACAATTTGTCCCACAGTTAGTCAAAGGGAGATTCTGCTTTTCCTTTTTGGTCACTCTTGGCGATGCTGGATTGGAGTCTTTCCACATGCTAACATACTAACTTAGGAGCTTGCAGGGGCAGAAATGTTGTCCATGGGAGCCTGCCATGAGAGGACAGATTCCTGCCTTCACTTTTCCTCACAACGGGTATCAGGAATGATAATAATAAAATAGCTTTAAAATTCCATTCAGTGTTTGTATGTCAAGTATTGTTTTAAAAATGAACAACTTGCATGATTGCATAGCTCTTGCAGAAACTCAGGGAGGGTGGTCTTGTTTCTACTCTGATCTAAATGACACCAGTGAGTGAGAATGAGAAAGGTGCCATAGTTTGCCTACCAAGTGGTGAAGCCCAGATACAAACTCAGCCTGTCTACAGTGGGGCTTGCTCCTAACTAGTTCGATATCTTCATTTTGCATATAAATAGGAGTTTTTCAATACAACATCTACTCCCACCTGTCACGTTCCTCGTGGAAAACAAATAAGCCACTTTCCCATATATGGGTAAAAGCACTGATGTGACTTAAGTAACCTTATTGTATCTGTTACAAAAATACAAAAAAGATAAACAAAAAAACTTTTTTTCTTTTTTCCCCATTCAAGATCCTTTGGATTTACAAAACTACTCTAAGATTTCATCTTACTCCAGTCAGAATGGCAATTATTAAGAATACAAGCAATAATAAGTGTTGGCAAGGATATAGGGGAAAAGGTACACTCGTACATTGCTGGTGGGACTGCAAATTAGTGCAGCCACTATAGAAAGCAGTATGGAGAGTCCTTAGAAAAATTGGAATGGAACCACCATTTGACCCAGTTATCTTGGGTTTATATTCAAAGGACTTAAAATAAGCTTATTATAGCAACGCAGACACATCAATGTTCATAGCAGCCAATTCACAATAAATTATGGAACCAACCTAGATGCCCTTCAACAGATGAATGGATAAAGAAAATGCGGTACATATGTATAATAGAATGCTACTCAGCCTTGAAGAATGAAATTGTGACATTTTCAGGTAAATGGATGGAGCTGGAGAATATCATGGTAGGCAAAATAAACCAATTTCAAAAATCCAAAGGCAGACTGTTTTCTCTGATAAGTGGATGCTGATCCATACGGTTATGGGTTGGAGAAGAATGAAGGAACTTTGGATTGTGCAGAGGGGAGTGAGGGTGGGGAGTGTGAGGGGGGATGGGAAGGATGGTGAAATGAGACAAACATCATTACCCTACATACATGTATAATTACACTGCTGGTGTGACTGCACCATGTTCAGCCAGAGGAAAGAAAAGTTGTGCTCTGTTTGTATGCAATGTGGCAAAAGGCACTCCACTGTCATGTATAACTAATCCGAATAAACTAAGAAACTTAAAAAAAAACCACAAGATCCTTTGAATTTAGTAGTAGGAACAAAGAGCCTATATTTTCAGATCAGATTTTGAAAACAAATTGTGACTTAGATACAAAATGGTTTTCAGCATCAGTCCTTTCATTTTCACTGTTCTGTTCCTCATAAACTCCCTTTGGCACTCTTGAAGGGACTGTCCCAAATCTTTACCACGTCCTTTAGATCACTACTCTCACTGTCATCTTCAAAAACACCGGCTCCCGGGCCACAGTCCATCCAGCATGGATGCCTGCAGCTTTTCCCTTTCACACTTACAAACTTCAGGGACAGCACCCAATTTCATGCTCTTCCATCTATTTTATAGGTTTACCCCAATCATCTCTATTTTTAATATCCCTTTTTCCAGAATATACTTTTCCTCATCATATAAACATGCTTATGTGGAAACTGGAGAGAGAAAATAGAAAAAAAATGGGAGAGCTTATGAAAATAAAAGGGAGACTCATTCCTCTAGAGGAAAAGAGACCAGGGGGAGGTAGGAGGGGAAGAAAAAAGAGATAATAGGGCATGAAATTAACCAATTATGTTGTTATATTATATGCATTTATGAATACAAATGAATTCATAAATGCATATAATAAAAGCATGAATAGGCCTATTTTGCATTATAGAAATTCAACAAAAATGCATATATCTCTAGTTTAGGATGGCTCTCTATATGTTAATATCTGAATTTATATTTACATTTAAAATATACAGAACAATGATTTAAAATTCTAGGCACTATGTTTGTTATATTATATGCATTTATAAATATAAATGAATTCTACTATTATGCAGAATAATGCTGCACCATAAAAATTTCTCCCTCCTACACCTATTGCCTATTTCCTTCTTGTACTTACCAAGTTTCTTGTATTGAAGTTTCTTGAAAATGTCATATAATTTATAGTTACCACTTCTTTATGTCCATTCATGCCTTGCTTCATCTAAAAATCATCTCCTTCAGCTCACAATAACCTCATAATCACTCCTAAAACAAATTTTCAGATTGCATCTTATGATTATGTTTAAAATATTCCTTTCTTTAAAGTCTCTTTGTTTTCTTGCTTTTACTGGAGAGTGTCATTCCTTTAAAATACATATTGCCTAGAATTTTAAATCATTGTTCTGTATATTTTAAATGTAAATATAAATTCAGATATTAATATATAGAGAGATATCCTAAACTAGAGATATATGCATTTTTGTTGAATTTCTATAATGCAAAATAGGCCTATTCATGCTTTTCTTTACAAAAACAAAGTAAGGTTATTGAACCTTTTACAAAACAAAACATCTTTCTACATTCTGTTCTTGTGATTTTGACTACTGTAAGGACATCATATGGCAAAATCATACAATATTTGTCTTTATTTGTATTATTTCACTTAGCACAATATTCTTGGAGTTTATTCATGCTATCATGAATGGCTTTATTTCTTTCTCTTTTTATGACTGAATATTTTTCTTCAGAATATGTGTGACACATTTTATTTGTCATTTATGTCAATGAACACTGGATTTCCCTCCACATTTTGGTCATTGTAAATAACAGGAGTATACAAATAACTTTTGGGACGCTGCTTTCAATTCTTTTGGTTACATAGCAACAAGTGGAATTACTAGATCACAATTCTGTTTTATATTTTGTGAGGAAGCACCACACTTTTTTTTCACAGTAATTGTATCATTTTACATTCCACCAACAGTGTATAAGGATTTCAATTCCTCCACATTCTCACCAACATTTTCTTTATTCTATTTTTTATCATAACTATCTGTTTCTAGGAATTTGTCTATTTTTCTAGGTTACTCAAGTTCTTGGTGTTTATTTTCTCATAGTGATCTTTTATAATCATTTTTTCCACATAAAATCAATAATAACGCCCTTGCTTTAACATCTGGTTTTAGTAACTTGAGTCTTTTCCCACAAGTCTTTTGTTCTTAATTAGTCTAGCTACAGGTTTGTCAATTTTGTGGATCTTTTTGAAGAACCAGTTTTGAGTTTTGTTGACTCCACTCTCTTCTATTTTCTATTTAATTTATCTCAACTTCATTATTTCTTGTATTCTCCTAATTTGGGTTTAATTTGTTTCTTTTATTAATGCCTCAAGTTGTGAAGACAGGTTATTGATTTGAAATCTTTATTCTTTGTAAGTTTGCTTGTAGTAATAAATTTCCCTCTTAGCACTGTTTACATTCTGTCCCATAACTTTTGTTATATTGTGCTTTTATTTTCATGTATCACTGGATATTTTCTAATTTCTATTGTGACTTCTTCTCTGATCCTTTGGATATTTAAGAATTTTTTGTGGGACTGGGTGAGTGGCTCAGTGATAGAGCGTTTGTTTAACATGCTGGGTTTGATCTCCAGCAATGAGAAAAGAAAGAAATGTGTTGTTCAATTTCCATAAATTTGTGAATTATCCATTTGTATTTGTTATTAATTTATAACTTCATCTTATCATCAGGGAAGATTTTTTTATTATGCCTATCATTTTTAAATGTATGAAGACTTATTTTTCAGTCCAACATATGATCTGCCCTAGAAAAAGTCACATGCACTTGAGAAAAGTATTTATTCCGTTGTTCAATAGAGGGATCTTTATGTGTCTCTTAGAGCTAGCTGGTTTATTGTGTTTGTGAAGTCCTCTGTTATTATTTTCTTTTTAGCTCTTTTAACCATTATTAAGAATAAGAGGGTTGAGGTTGTGGCTCAGTGGTAGAGCACTTGCCTAGCATGTGTGAGGCACTGGGTTCGATTCTCAGCACCACATATCAATAAATAAAATAAAGATCCATTGACAACTAAAAATATTTTTTTAAAAAAAGAATAGGGTATTGAAGTTTCCAAAGATTATTATAAAACTGTCTACTTCTCTCTTTAATTCTGTCAATTTTTACTCATATATTTGTATGGTCTGTTATGAAATGCATATGTTGCATATCTTTTGCTATATTGGACATTTTACTAACATATAATGTCTTTGTCTCCTGTAATTTTTTTATTTAAAGTTTATTTGTCTGATATTAGTATAGCCCTCCTACTCTCTTTTGCTTACTGAAAAATGGGAGAATGTTCTTAAATTCTTTCACTTGCAACTTGTTTGTGTCTTCAGATCTAAAGTGATTCTCATGATAATCAGCATATAGTTGAATCATGGATTTTGTTTTGTTGTTTCAGCCCAGTCTGTCAGTGTCTCCCTTTTGTTCAGATAGTTTAATCCAAAACTTAATTGCTGCTAAGGAAAGATTTCTGTCATTTTACTATTGTTTTCTGTATGCTTTAAAGATTTTTGTCCCTCATTTTCTGCATTACTGTCTTTTCTTCTGTCTAGTTAATTTTCTATAGTAAAACAGTCTTAATTATGGTCTCATTTTCTTTTGTTTATGTTCTATAGCTATTTTCTCTTGGAATATCATGGGAATTACATTTAACTTCCTAAAGCTATAACACTCCAATTTGAATTTGTACTATATTACCTTCAATAACACGCAAAGATGCTATTCCTTTACAGCTGTATTCCTTCTGTTTTCTCTTCACTTTTGGTTTTTGATAATTTGATTATAATGTATCAAAATGTAGATCTCTGGGTTTACTGTATCTGGAGTTCATTAAACTTAGATGTCTATATTCAAATTCAGGAAAATTTCAACCATTATTTCTTAAAACATTCTCCCTATCACTTGCTCTCTCTCTCTCTCTCCTCCATCTCACATCTCCACCACATATATATTAGTTTTATTGGTGCTGTTCCATAGAATCCTTAGGTTCTTTCTATCTTTACTCCTCATACTCAATATTTTCAGGTGTCCTGTCTTCAAGTTTTCTAATTATTTCTTCCACTGCTCAAATCTTCTTTGGAATCTCTCTATTTCAGCTATTGTACTTTTCAGCTCCAGAATTTTTTTTAGTTTCTTCTTAAGCTTTCTGTATCTCTGTAGATATTTAAATTTTGCTTTTACATTGATTTTATTGACTTTCTTCATGTCTTTGTTTAGATTTTTGAGCACTGTTCTAGACAATTATTTTAAAAATCTTTGTCTAGTAGATCTGTCATGAGGTTTTCTGTTCTTCTTTTTTCCCTTTAAATGAAATATACTTTGCTGTTCCTTTGTATGCCTTATGATATTTTTACTGAAAACTGGAAATATTTGAAACTAATAGTGTGATAATTCCTTAAATCAGATTCTTTATCTTTATCAGGGTTTACTGGTATTTTTAGTTTTGTTTTGATGTAATTTCTGTAAGCTGTCCCTATGCTAAAACTCAGTATGATGAACAAATTTTTGGCATTTTCAGGTTTTTGCTAAGCTTCCACCTGTCCCTGGGCTTAATGGTGACCATCTAATTACCCCTTTATATGTAGTTTCTTTTGAATATTCAACTCTTTTATGCTTGGCTCCCAATGATAAAAAAAAAAAAGGAAAAAAATTAGAGGTAAGAAGAGGACTAGCCCTTTAAATTTCCTACAAGTTACCTCATCTGGAGCATAAAAGGCTTCTAACAAGGAAGAGAGGCATAAAAAAAATGGCTGCTCACCTGTGTTTGTACCTCAGTGATGACAACAAGCAAGAATTGATAATGTCCTCCATTATCTGGAGGACAGATTCCTCTCTGACTAATGTAAACTATGTGCAAGCTGCTCCAGAAATACAGGAACAGGGCTGTGGAGGTGGTGAATGAGTAGTTACCAACCTAAGAGCTGACTTTGATTGATATGATTCACAATTTCCCATCTAAACCTTCCCTGGGTAATTACAAAACTTCAATAGACTCCAAATTTTCAAAATAGTTATATTAGACTGACACTGCCAGTGTAATACTATCTGCATAAAGAAATAGATTCCTGGTGCTTCTTACTCTGCCATATTCCCAGAATCCACTTATGTCAAAATAAGCCTATTTTAGGGCTATCAATAGCTTCCTGTACTTTCAATGGATGCAAAGACTCAGTAGGATGAGAGTATAATTTTCCTATAATACTTTCTAAATTGGACCCAAAATATTCAGAACCATTTTACTACTGTTTGCTCAATACATTATACAATTTTGAGGGGTTTTCCAGTGATTCTAAAATATATTCTATTAATATGATGAATTGATACTGAAAATTGCTAAAAGTTTTTATTATTTTCATTCTTGTAGATTGTTCTACTTTATGACTCTCCATTTCAAAAATATTAAGTATGTACTTCTTTTGTGGCTTCTATGAATTCTTCTTGACAGAATTTATTTTCCTTGCCTGGTAATATCACCTACATTATCCTAAGTATTTGCTCTCACAGTCCCAACTTAGATTTGAGGAAAAAGTAAGAGATTAAAAGTAAGAAGCAAATACTGTCTTAGGCACATCTGAAAAAGAAGTGATATGTCCACATAAACTTTTTTAAAGAGCTATAATCTGTCAGGTAAGAATGAAATTAATACACAGAACTTCAAAAAACAAATACTCAGATGTAGTTTCTTTGGTGACAAGGTATGGGTTTTGGTGTGAGGTATGAAACACATGTCCTTCCCTGAGGATTTTTTTTATGAACTACTGTGGGGCAGAGATAGGGGATTCTCCCTTCCCTTGGAAAATCCCTGCTTCTTTTCTCTTAGAACTGAAAGGAGTTTGCTCTGTTTTGAGACTGCTGGGAAATTTCAGCTAACTCCTTTGGGGAAAAGGATGGAAAAAAATCATTCCTCAATAATCCCACTTGATCAACTGCCGGTGTCTAATGAGTATCTTTAGGATTTCCCTAAGTCCCAATGAGGGATAAATGATCAAAAATAGAATCACCACATTTACTCATACTTACTATACTAACAACCACCAACTAACTACTATTCATTTCCTCAAAGCATGTACCCAACTGGCACATGCAGAAATTAAGAAGCAACAAATGGCCAAATTAAGAAGCACCATGGCTTCCTGACATGCTGGTCAGTTCAGTACCAGTAGAAGAGAGACATCTATGAAGTCAGACACCTGAAAATTAGACCCATGACACTAATGAAAGTATTTGAAATTGAATTTCCACATATTTTATGGAACCTCCATAGATCTGACCCACAATTCTCTCTCTCTCTCTATTAGTCACTATGGATCACTCCACTTGTGCTACCATCCCATCTTTCTTTCCCTCCACACATTTCCACTTCTGCTCTAATTCTGGACTCTTCTACAAGTCTTTGCAATCTCCCATTTCTAAAAACAGAAAAGCAAACCAAAATCTCCTATATCCTTACATCCTTGAACTCTCCCAGGACATATTCTGTATATCCTTTTTTCAAAGGATATAAACCTTTCATGGGAGGTCAATTTTTTCTCAGTTTGACTTCTCCCTATCCAAAGCTCCTCAGCTACACAGCTGTCCTCTTCTACCCCAAAGATCTTTACTTCTGTTCAACTTCCACATTGTGCTCACTGAGTTATGCCATGAATGTAGTCAACTTCTGGAATTAACTCACCTCCAGAATTTTGAACTCCACTTCAAACCTCTATTTTAACTCCTTTGACCCACTAAAAGCAAAGAAGAAACAAAAAAAAAAAAAAAGAAATAGAAAATTCCCTTCACCCCCTCTATCACCATTTCTTTTTCTTTTCTTTCACAGCCACATTCCTTAAAAGAATTATTTGCCCTCACCATCTTCAGTTCCTCTTTCTTCAGGCTGCTGCAGGACAGCTTCTGCCCCAACTGAAACTGTTCTCATTGTCTTCCTAACCACTTGATATTAACTCATCTTTGGAATCCTTTCTTTGGCTTTCTTGACCCCCCTTTCTTCCACTTTTCCTCTCAGTTCTCTGATAAATACCTATTTATTTCTCTAACCTTCTCTTTAACATTGGTGTTTCCCAGAGCTCCACCTGTTTACTCTTGTTCATGTATCCTCATCTTCTACAACAGCTTACCAGTCCATTCCATCCCCACCAGTGGTGAATAATGACAACTAAGTCTGTTTGCATCTGGTTTGTGATGCTCTCCCAAGTTCCAGAAGAGGTTTCCTTTGCCCTTAAATATCTCCACTTCAACGTACTAGATTCATTAATGTAAAGGTGCTCTTTCTCCATGTGTTCATATAGGAGACTATGCCACACAAGCAAGAAACAGGTGAGGATCCTAGAGTAAATCTCACAAGAGTCAAAGTTCTCTTTTCTATTTCTCTAGCTACTTACTCAAACATTAGTCATTTCTCTCCTAAATTATTATAATATCATCCAGATTGTATATTAAATACTGTATCTTTATATCTTTATCCTTTATGCCCACACACATTTTCCTTATAAATATTTAGGGTGCTTAACATAGAACAAAACTTCTTAAGTATCTGAAAGTAAATACTGATATTATCTAATATAAATAGAGTAGTTATCATCTTTTAAACTGCAAATAAGTTTTAGTACTGTTCTTATTGGTTACTAGCCACATTTGTGCTAGTAACACAATTCTCTTTATGTTATTCTAATCTAAAGAGAATCTAGTTCAGTAAAGATCATTAGAAAATCATTTAGAAAGTATCATGTCATTAGTATAATCTTTCAAAACAGTTTGTCGTAAGATTTCTCAACCTAATGAAACTAGAATTCTAATAATAGAAAAGTTACTTACAAAATAATGGTTGGGTCTGTGATAAATGAGTTGGTTCTAGCAGGACTTCTCCCATTCACCACTTCAGATCTATTCTCCATTCTTCTTCACCCAGTTCAGAGATCTGCATGAGTCCCATCCAAACCATAGATTTAATTTTGATGCTCCAAATCCTCTGCCTGACATCTGCAAATTTCCTAAGGTTTATTTTATTAAGTCCCCCACTGCTTCCTTTCCTAGATCTTTGCAGTCTGTTAGCCTGGTACAGATTTGGACATGAAACTCACTTTTTTGATATCAAAAAATAATCAATTCCCAACAAACATTCTGTGGAACTAGTAAGCTTAGTGGTCATGGGAAATTAACATTATCCATATAGCAGCTTCCTTCCTTCTCTTGTTGCTTCTGCTTTGTTTCCATTTTCATCCCTTTGATGAGACCCCTTTACGCTGTCCTTTGCTGTCTTGTATACCAACAGCCTCACCTCTATGGAACATACTCAATGATTCCTGAACTTCTAGTGAGGACAGCAACTCCTTGCGAGCCCTTACCTCTTCTAAGAAATTCATGAGAAGTTTTCCAAGCATATCCTGTACTCCATCTCCTATCCAGATAAAATTGCTCCATCTCATCATATGCACAATTCATGTAAATGCAGAAAACAATATGGGTTAATGTAGTCTGATATTTTACCCAGATCATAATCTGCCTTGTATTTATCATTATCCATCATTATTCATCACTATCATTATCACTCATCTTCACAGATTTTAACATATTTCCTTCCATCAATGGATGAAATCAAGGAAAAAAATATTATGCTAGCCTTCCATCACTATAACAAAATGCCTGAGATAATTAATTTAAGAAGAGAAAAAGTTTATTTTGACTCCACAGTTTTGGAAGTTCCAGTGCATGAGTGACTGAACCCATGGTTTTAGGCCTGTGGTAAGGCAGCACATTATAGCAGGAGAGTATAGTGGAGGAAACTACCCACATCACAAGCCAGGAAGGAAAGAAGGAAGATTCATAACCCCTTCAGAGGTATGTTCCCCATGACCTAAGAATGATTTCAAAGATCCCACCTCTCAAAGGTTTCATCACCTCCCAATAGTATCACCCTGGGGACCAACTCTTTAACACGTGGGACTTTGGGGACATTTAAGATCTGAACTATAGTAAATATGTTATATGTCTTATAAGAAGAAAAAATGAAGATACGAGTTGACAGACTTGGGAAAAAATACAAATATATACTAGGTGGCATACTTGACGTTTTACATGTATTATATTTAATGTGTTTTAATTTACTTTTCACAGCAAATAATTAAGTGCTAAAAGCTGTTTTGCAGATGAGAATCCTGAGATTTCAAAAGACTAACAGCTATCTAGTAGGATAGGAAGAGCTCCTATTTATTCTATTAAAATGCTTAGTTAAAAAGTGAGATAAATGCATAAGCTTTTTAACTTTTTAACATTTCTTGTGTCATGGCTGTGACATCACTCTTCAGCATAAATTCTTCTTCTTTTTATTTTTTTTGCATGCACAATAAGCCAAAATGTAAGCAGAAGGATGTGCCCTGGTAAGAATTTAGGCTAATTATAGGCCCAATGATGAGTTTCAAAATCCAACACTTGGGATATCATTTCCTTTTATTGGAACTAGTAACAGGACACAGTTAGATATCTACCTATGACATCAATTACTTTTTCATTAATACGCCTTAATAACACCATTTCTTTAAAGTCAAGATGAAATTTGAAACTGAATGCGGATTCTGTACTCTCACAAATGCTTGTGACCTCAACATATGTGCCCAGACTTTTGCCACTCACAGTCATGCCCCAGACAGAGGAAATGACTCATTCTAAAAAAAACCAGAAGTATCAAATACATAATATAAAAATGCCACCAAAATATTTCTTGATATACAATATAGGAAGTATGAACTTTTGGTTTTATAAATCTAATTTATTCTCAGCCCTTTACTTCTTGAATACCTTTGTCAAAATTATCAGCAAAAAAAGAATATCTGCTCTTGAGTTTAGTTATACCTCAAAGTTTCATACAAAATCTTAAATTTTTACTTATTTAAAAATATACATCTATTATAACATGATACTTCTACATGTTATACTTATACATGATACTTGATGATACATGATACTTCTACAAGCAAAATTTCCAAAATTGTTAAAAATGAAAAACCATGAAATGCTTTAGTTGACCACAAATACAGTATGATTAATTAAAAATATGATGCACTGATTTGTACTTAAAAATTTAGTTATTCTGAGACGTGGTTTGAGGCATTCAATTGAAATTACAAAGTGGCAGACTGACCTCATTATAGACGTCCAATAGGAA
This sequence comes from Geosciurus inauris, assembly GCA_004024805.1. NCBI lineage: Eukaryota > Metazoa > Chordata > Mammalia > Rodentia > Sciuridae > Geosciurus > Geosciurus inauris. Next base: position 267,277 of record PVHX01000486.1, read on the forward strand.
AAAGTCATTTTCATGGAGCTGGTGCCCAGTACATTGTATGTATTTTTGACATGATAAAGCACAGCATTTCAGAAGACATAGAATATCTTGGGGTATATACCTCAAAAAAAAAAGCTCAAAAAGGAAAAAAAAATTCTATTTCTAAAGGAGGAGGTCTCGTTCCAACAGAGAGAATTGCTTTAAGCTAATATCATAAAACAAAACAAAACCCTGAATGTATTGACTGATTTTCAAAGAAAAGAAATCCTTTGCATTCCTCACTTTGGATATCTTGATGCATGATAAATTGAAAAAAAAAAAAAAAAAACAAACAACTATACATTCCTGTGTTGGTCAGTTTTCCACCACAACAACGATATACATGAGATAATTAACTTACAAAGAGAAAAGAGTTATTTGGGCTCATGGTTTTAGAGTTCCAGTCCATGATCAGGCAGAACCATTGCCTTTTGTCTCATGGCTCATTAGTACGTCTTGGCAGGAGCACCTAGCAGAATAAAACAGCTTACATTATGAGCTGGGGAGCAAAAGAAAGAAAAAAGGAGATTGAGGTCCAATGGTCCCTCTCAAGGGCACACCTAAGGCTTCCTTCCAGGCCCCACCTCTTAAAGGTTCCATCACTGCTAGCAATGGAGTGCTGGGTCCCAAGCTTTTAATATGCAAACCTTTGGGGGACATTCAACCTTCAAGCTATAGCCACAACCAAATCAGTGATAAGCCCCCAGGGCAGGAGGGAGATCATTTTTTGAGAAAAAACATAAAGACAAGCTAGCTGTTTACCACAGGAGTACAGGTACCAGGGTCTGAAAGACAGCAGATAAAACGCTTGACTGAATAAAATATTCTAGAAGTGCCCAAAAGTGAAAGCTGTGAAATAAAGACCTCTGAAAGCCCTGGTTTTGACTGGAGTTTAAAAGTCAAAACCAAACTCAACGGAGACAAAACTAGGAACCAAGAACATAACCTAGGGTTAATGTCTGACAGAACTAAACATACCCTGAGCATGCTGTGGGTGAAGTGAGGCTGTGAGAGGTGGGTTTTGCACCACGAGGTTATTTTCATGCTGTGCTTTCACTGGCTGCATACTAGAGAATGTGAGGTCATATTGGATATGACCTTGAAGTTAAGGGATCTTGGTTTAAGTAAACTTTGTTGGACATCCAGTAATAACAGGCAAGGCATTTCTTAGTCTTGGTTTTCTATTTTTCTTTCCTTTTCTCTGGCTTTTTTTCCTATAATTCCTGTCTCAGTTCCTGGATCCACCCCTTCCCTCAGTTGGAGCATCTCAGAAACAAGAGAATCATCTCTATCTTTCCTCCTGCCACCGCACTTAATGCTTTAAAAAGTCTTTTAAAAGACTCCACATGCTTTACTAAAATGTATTTGAAAGGAAAACTTCATATTTCTTATTAAAAGGGAAAATGACTATCAATTTCTATAATAAACATTGACTTTTCAAATTGGATGAAAATAAAGCAATGCTGTTAAATTTTAGCAGAAATCTTCTCCCTCTTTTTTTTTTTTTTTTTAAAAAAGGGCTGATTAGCAAGTACTTCTTAAGACAGATTAACATCAGCCTGAAGCTTTCTTCTTAATCAGAGGAATTAAAAGATAATTGAAAAGAAATTTTTATCAGGTGACAATATGATTTAATTTTGTATCCTTGTATCCCCAAAATATCATATGTAGCTGAGAAACTTCAAGGAATATTAAACCATTTAACTCTTAATCCTTCTGTCTCAGCCTCCCTAGCTGCTGGAATTACAGGTGTGTGCCACCGAGCCCAGCTCCCAACTACCTTTCAATGTCCCAACTACCTTTCTTTCCATCCCATAAGCCACATACCCTATCCATATTCTAGGCAAAGAATTTAAGATTTAGCCCCAGGTACTTCCCCATGATGTCAACCAAGAAAACTCTTCTCTCCCTCAAGAGGTTTCTCTGGAAGTCTTCAGGGACCCCACCCAGGTACTGTTCTCAGCAGGGAAAGGTCCTTTCCTTGACCACACTCTAGTCAGGCTCTTCTGAGTTCTCTCCTAAGTGAGACTTCTACGTTGGAACTCACAGATTAAACAAACACTAACAGCTTACAATAGCTTGCAACCACATCCTTAGAATGATGGGGGGATGAATGGGAAGTAGTTCTAAGCTAACCCTCCCTTGAAGTGCCTGCCCCTGGAAACTCAAACCCTATCAAAACAATGTACTCTTTGTTTCACTCAGTACCTGAAACAAAGTTCTTATCTCACAGTCTCTGAGAAGAGTAGGAACCACTTAAATAAGTGCCAGATGGATTTTGCAGGGACCAATCTCCATTTCTCACTTTTTGTAATTTTTAACTTTTCCTATATTCATGATATATACGTTTTAATAAGGCTTTTTTTAAAATAGCAGAATAAATTTGGATGTTTGCTTCCAATCAATCAGAATTTTTGTGGGGTTTTTTATTAGTTCATTTTAGTTATGCATAATATTAGGGTTCATTCTGATATAATTATACATGCATGGTATATAATGTGCTCTAATTCAGTTCCCAGTACTTCCCTTTTCTCTACCTTCCTTCATCCCCATTCTCATTCCTCTGGTCTACTGATCTTTCTCTGATTTGTTTGTAACTTTTTTAAGTTAGTGTATTGTGGATATACATAAAGGTGAGATTCACTGTGGTATATTCACATATGTACATAAGAAAGTTTGATCAATTCCATTTCACCAGTTTTCCCTTCCCTCTTCCCACCAGCTTCAATGCCCTTCCTCTGTTCAACTGATTTCTCTTCTAAAGTCATGGAATTTCCCCCTCCTTTTTTTTTCTTTTATCCTTACTTTGGTTCATTCAATCAGAGCTTCTGTGACAACTGTCTCAATTTCAGTTCTTGTCACTCAAGTAGCATTCATTTAATACTGGCTGTATGCACATCCAGCAATGTGGGAGACAGAAAACAAAGAAAAGACAAATTTGATGCTCAATGAGTTAACAAACTTTCTAGATGCAACAAGGGAGTAGAAACATATGAAAATACTACAGAAGACTACATACGGATGTTGAATACTAAAAATAGTATGGTATTCAATAGTATTGAAGAAATAAACGTATGGGTTGATATTAGTAAAGGCTTCATAGAGAAAAGTAAACCAGTGAATTTTTCCAATACATTAAATGGCAAGGAAAGTAAGCATTTTGATTTCAGAGAAACACTATTTCCATTACTTAATGTCAGTCTTCCAAAATTATACTATACCAATGTAGCCACTAAAAATTTCCTTTTCTGTACATTTTCTACTACATTAGTCAACGGAGATGAGGAAATCCCCTCTCAAACAACTATGTAGCATGTTGTTGGATTACATAGAAAGCTGCGCATGGAGAATTACCCAGAAATCATTTCGGTTCTCTAGCTATTTACAATAAAAATCTGTATAGGAATAAAATTAGGCTGAAGTCCAAGAAAGTTTCATCCATGCTATTTATATGGTAGAACTAAAATATTTTTATGTTGCTATGAATGTCTTCCAAATGATATACCCAAAGCCAGGAATAGAGAGCTGGCACTAGTCCTGACTGTTAGGGTGTATATGGTAATAAAACTGTAGTTGGGATGCATCATTTTTTTGGAAGCATCCTCTTCTGTAAAATGGAAGAGAACAGATAATCTCCAAGTTTCACCTCAACTCCAAAACATATTTTATGATTTTTAGAGAGCAAATCTAGACTTAATTGAACATTATATGAATATAAAATTTTGTCCGTCTGATGAGTCAACTCCCAGCAGAGTTTCCATGAAAATTGCAAAATGAATTACACCATATGCAAGACTCAAAACTGACCCCTAGCATTGTACTGTGCTTAACCTACATGATTGTGTGCTATAGTTCTATAATTAGATCAATAAAAGAAGACAAGAAGATACAATTTCTCTGTCCTAAAAATGCTATGCAGTAGTGGATTAGTTTCCAACTTTTTCCTCCCAGAACTTGGCATTTTAGCAATATAAAAAATCTGTCAAATGCAAAAGCAGTTAACTGAAATAAACAGAAAGGGCAGGTATTCTTAACTATGGTGCATGTAATTGGTAGACCATGACTGAGTGCTATAAAACCAGTAGCTATTATGGGGCATCAATATTTTTCCCATAGATTTCAAAGACTGAAAACTTATCAGCAATTCCAAAATAATGAATGAATATGACTTTTAAGTGCTTAATAAATGTAATCTAAATAAAAATTTAATTTCAAATGTGCCCCAAATATAATGAACTTGCCACTATGCTAAAGAATTTGGTAGATAAATAATTATGAATAATGCAGACATTAACATGTATATGTAGATAGTTTAAATTCAAAACAATGCATTTAAACCTGAATGGATCATTTACTTTTATATGCAATCTGCTATTGCATACTTTTGGAAATTAGGTGAATATCTATTAAAAAAACAAAAACAAAAAAATCCAATTCTCAAAAATTGAAAATAGAATTCAAAGTGTATGCCCATTTGATGATAGAGGATCAAAGAAAAACTCTGTTATAGAAACTTTTATTATGCTATTTCTCATATGGAATGACTGATACAAAATTACAGGAATACGTCCCATCTCCAACAATAGACAGAAATAAATAGGAAAAAAAATCTTTGTGTCTTGTGTTCATGTCACTTTTGCTTCAAAAACTACAATTAATCCTGGTCTAAATTTTTATTCCCCTGCTTCCTAGTCAGTCATATAATGTGCAGTTATTTTCTCTCCTGTAGTTGCAACTACTTGTGGTGACAGGATGGATTTACTGGTTGAGTCCTGTTCTTTACAACTTGATTAGGGTGAATAATATTTGGTGTAAACAAGTACTGGAGATGGCATATCTCATTGGTTTTATTTCCCATGAACCTAGTGGGGAACAACAAAGAGACTTGTTTAAAAAAAAAAAAAAGCAGTCTGGTACTTAGAATGCTATTTTCTAACTTTTAAACTTTTTATATTGAAGAAATTCATCAAATTGTTTCAATCATAATCCTTTGAACAAAGTCAGAGTTACTGGGCTCAAACAATCAGGATAAATAGTGCTTTACATGGAAAGAGAGAAAAAAGGAATTCATCCAAGAATAATGCATAATTATTTTAAAAGATAGAGCAAAATACATAGACTTCCAGAGGAGAAAGTACGAAGAAATAAAAGGGGGTAAGAATGAAAATAAACTACTCTGCAACAGGGACAGAGACTGAATGTAAGGATAACAGAATGAAAGCTAAAGATTAAAAATGGAAGAGAGCAAGAAAGAAGAGTTAAGTCAGGGAAAAAAATGATCCAATGTAGAGCAGGAACAGCAGGACAGACTAGGAAAAAAAGAAGTGCTTAAGGAAAAGTAAGCACAGAAAAGGCTACAGCAAACAAAGAAGTATTAAGTAGACAAGTGTCCAGATTATAAAAGGGCAGGGAGGGGCGTATAAAGCAGCCAGGAGGGAGGATGGTAGCAGAGCTAAGATTCATGGAAGCCCAGGGATTTTTGTTTTGTCTTTTAGGAGTGAAGTTTATGTCACTTGAATGGAGCTTGCAAATGCATGTGAATTATTTTATTGGTGTTAGAAGTCCTGGTGTAATATTCTTAGGAATTTGGCATAGGAGTGTCACATTAAACTAAAGCTACCTTTTCCTTCTACTAAACCAAAGCAGCATAATTTACATCCTTTTGTCATTTACAAGCTCTTTTCAAATGCTCTAAACTAGAGATAGGTAGGCAAGGAAAATTCTAGACATCAAGAAAAGGAATCTGTTTTTATATTTTAAAAATCTTATACTAATTTGCTCACAGCTATTGTTTTAATTTATAAGTTCATTTTAAATGAAGTTTATTTCAATTTAGACAATTGCATGAAAATCCCCCAAATTCTTGAAATGTGAAATAAAAATTGCTGCTATAAGAACCAGATTGTTAAAACAAACCACTAAAAGGAGCACTTTGTCTAAAGAGTAAGTTTTAAATATTGCTTTTGGGGGAAAAAATCTGCTTAAAGATGTCACTAACAGCTCCAGGATTGCTGTTACTTAGAAGGTCAAAAAAAAAAAAAAAAAAAAATCAAAAGTGGTTTCTTTCTTTGAGCTAGGACTTAAAACCTAGATAAATTTTCTGCTTTTCTGCTTTTTTTTCTCCTTAATAGACTCTGAGCAAACTATCCATTAAGAGAAGTTTGCATCTTCAAATTAACCTATGGTTAAGTGTTTTATTTTTTGTTGTTGTTTTTTGGGGTTGTTTTTTTTGTTGTTGTTGTTTCTTTTCTCCATGGGAACAAACACATTGCCATGGAAACTAGATAGTACAAAATACAGACAATACAGGAAGCCTTATACAAAGAATCAAGCCCCAAACCCATTATTTCCATAATGCAAGCACTCACTGGCTCTTCTATACTAGCATATTACAGCATCTCAGTAAGAATAAACTGCTCCTGTGCCTTGTCAAATACTGTTTTCTCATTAGAGAAATGTACAGTTTTATTTATCATTAAAAATTTCAAATCACCAAATTAACTGTGGTGATTATTTGCATTCACTAGAAAGATAAATTCAGGATTTCCTTGCGTGATAAGTACTCCTTGCACACTGATGTTGTCTTATGGACCAACACATAAGCTTGCGATGTACTAGGCACCGAGTCAGGGAAAGAGAAGTAAGCAGGAAAAGGTAGAAATGGGGGGAGACCAATGGTCAAGTAGTGGGGATGAATTGCCAGCATTCCAAATCACAGTATCTGAGGGTGGTGCAACTGGGTTTCTAAACCAGGAATAATTTTTATGGGATTATAATCTGGTAGGGAAGAGATGACAATTTAAAATCCAGGCCAAGCTAGCGTTTTAGCTCTGGATAAGGGAAGTAAAAGGCTCATTCGGTTGAGAGCACACTTCAATGAATGTCCAGGAAATAGGGTATAAAATTCAAGGCCAAACACTAGTTGAGGGGTAGGGGTCCTAATAAACAGGTGGATATTTAGTTTATGACATCAATGGCAACACCAAGACTGGAAGGTACCTGCAAGGACAAGCATCCAACCATGACAACAGAATCATGCGGTGGGAGATTAGCTGCAGCTTGCTGGACACTGGGCCCCGGGAATAAATGGTCAGCTCCAAGGTTAATGTACTCACTGTTGGTAGAGATCTTAATTTTGTCTGGTTTTGCAGTAGGATTGACTCAACCTGGATGGAGTAGAGACTAAAACAAGAAAGTTTTAGGTGACTGGGTGGGGCTGTCAGAGGCAGCAACTGCAAACAAAAAGGAAACCTGATTTACTAACAGGGACTCACAATAAGAATTTCATCTTTACTCTTTAGCTTTTCATTGACTGTACCGAGATGCATTTGGAATAGGGCAAATGTAATTAAATGGCAAAGGGCTTCCTGTACCTAGGAATAGGTCATTTGTAATTAAATGGCAAAGGGCTTCCCACAGACCCCACACAGTTTTACATATGCCATCCTAGCGATTATTACTTGCTATCTTAAAGTGAGAAAACGTCTGAAGTGACATCAACTTCTTTAATAAAAGCAATAAAATAAATTTCAGTAAAAGTTAACAAATTAAATTTGTGCTTAGGTGTCATTTCCATACCTGTGTTTTTCAGAGTTCAGCAGTGGCATGCTCAAAGCTACTGCAGGGAACCAGTTTCAACTGAACTGTGGTTCACGAAGTCTGAGCTCAATGGATTGGCAACTCTTCAGCTTTCAAAAGCATTGTGTTTATGCTGTGTGTGTCTCATTACACATTTGGATTATGGCTAATTTAATTTTATGGAATAAAATAGACCTCCATGAAAAGTAGCATTTCTTGCCTTTTAAGTTGGAAGTAAATAAAACACAACTAATTTTGAAGTAAAAACCCAATCTCTCCTATGACTTGCATGTATATTCCTTGTGCTATCATGACAGAAATGCCTTTACTAATTTAAAACAAAAGATGTAAATATTAATCGACAGTTGTTATTTAAAAGGAAGGGTGTGAGGTATAACATAAAAATTGAAACCAAAAACAATGCTATTAAAACTTAGCCAGAAGGAAAGTAGGGTCTGGAAAAAATGGCAGAAAAAGGAAACCAGCGCTCACCTGCTTCTTCACAAAGAAAAACCAAAGCAAAAGGTGTAAAGTTGCATTTTGAAGTGAATGACCACAGGAACACAGTGGAATTCAACAACAGAGAAATGGAAACCTTGTAAAATCCAGAGACCAGGACAGCAACATAACAAGAGAAACAAAATGTCCCAGTACCCAAGTTCAGCTGCTGGAGGAGGAAGAATCTCCCCTCAGCAAGGATAAATGTGAAAGAGAAAGTCCCAGCAAACTATCAACATTGATACCTATAATCCTAGCTGTGGTAATCCTAGCGGTTACAAAGTTTCACAGCCCTTGAGGGTCTACAGCCTGAACAGATAAGAGGCCTGAAATCTGTGCCCATATTCTAGCTTTGAAAAAAGAATACAGTTCATTCCCAGCACCTTACCCTACCCCCACCCGCCAGGGTGCTACAGGCAGGACCCATCTTTAAAGGGAAGTATTGGCTGAATTTGGATTGGTTGAGGAATATGAAGCCTCTGCATATTCCCATCTCTAAGACCCCATGGATATTCTACTGTACTGGTTCATCAGATAGTGTGTGCCTCAGGAACCAGACTTGGCTCAGTGGAGAGACTCTGATACAAACCCTCAGAGTGCTACGCTGTGAGGAACTGATGTTGAGAAGTGGAGAGGAATAGGGCAAGCCCCTCCCCCACCTGCCATCCCTGGAACTCAGAGATTGGAGAGATTGTCCCCTGAGACCAGGAGCATGGTCAAAGCATGTGGTTTTGTGTAGGTGTAGGGACTGATGGCAGTTGCCTGTCACCAGGGCACAAAGCCTAAGAAAGCCCAGAGAGAAAGGTTGCCTCATGCCAGCTGTGTTCTGCTCCTGCTCACTCCTACAGGCACCTCAATAGAGAGGAATTGCTTTTGACTCCCACTGCAATCCACTCCTGCTCTATCCCTGATGAACACCACAACTGAAAAAAATCAGCCAGGTGCAGGGGTGCATGTCTGTAACCCCAGCAACTTGTGAAGCTGAGGCAGGATGATCACAAGTTCAAGGCCAGCCTGGGAAACTTAGGGAGACCTTGTCTCAATTAAAAAATAAAAAAGGGCTAGGGATATAGGTCAGTGGTAGAGTACTCCTGTGTTAAATTCTCAGTACAGGTGTGTAAAAGGGGTGGGCAGATCCTGAAAACATCAGGAGGAGAAAATCTTCTGGCCATTGCCCAGTCCCTAAGCATGTACAGCTAAGGTGAGTCTGAGGTCCGGCTCCAGGGTGAGTGCATATGCTCCCATTAGAAACAGAAAGGAATAACAACTTTTGCTGCCACTGTACCTACACAGGTGGCTTGCATAAGTTATGACTACACCCTTTCTGCTCCTGCACTGCTGAAAAAACTGAATAAGGTGATATGATATCTGTATCCACTTCTCCCCATGAAGCACTTGGACCCACACAAGTATCAAATTAGAGGACAAGTGCTTCAGGCCCCTTACTACTGCTGGAGCAGCCAGGACTATGTATCATCTGTTCAAGTAACAGCCAATATCAATAGTGCCTGAAAAAATCCCCATTATCTGATAAGGGCCAGCACTCCCATTGTAGGAATAACAACACAACATGCACATCACACATGCTACTGTCTATACCACACCTGTCTGAACTGGTAGAGGGTCCTCAGTCTTGAAGGACCCACAAAGACTGTGGGCCTCTCTGAGTCTGGTTTGCACCAAACTAACTAATCACAGCCAAAGAAGCTACTGGGATATTTCAGCCATTGTACCTGGCTAGAAATAACTTAACACTGTATGGCAAATGGATATCCCAAGACACATTCTCAGCTAGAAGCCACTTATTAAGAAGGCCATTTCATAAAATGGTAAAGATATCTACTCCTAGCCGGGCACAGTGGCACACGCCTGTAATCCAGCACTTTGGGAGGCTGAGACAGGAGAATCATGAGTTCAAAGCCAGCCTCAGCAATGGCGAGGCACTAAGCAACTCAGTGAGACCCTGTCTCTACATAAAACACAAAATAGGGCTGGGGACGTGGCTCAGTGGTCTAGTGCCCCTGAGTTTAATCCCCAGTACAAAAAAAAAAAAGATATCTATTCCACCAGATGTATAAATCTCAACATAGGAACACAAAAAATATGAAAAAACAGTGTAAGGTAACATCTCTTAAAGATCATAACACACTAGTAACAGATTCTAAACATACAAAATAGATAAATACCTGATAAAGATTTCAAAAGAATGATTTTTTAAAAGCTCAATGAGATTCAAGAGAATACAGAAAAATAGTTCAATAAAATTAGGAAGACAATGCTGGATATGAATGAGGAAGTCAGCAGAGATGGAGATTTGGAAGAGGAACCAAGCAGAAATCTTGAAAATGAAGAGCTCAATAAGCCAGATAAAAAAACATTGTTGAAAGCCTCAACAACAGATGAGGTCAAGTGGAAGAAAGGATGTTAGAGTTTGAAGATATGTCTATCAAAATGTCAAAAAAAAAATAATAATAATAAATAATAATAATAATAATAATAATAATAACCACCACCACCATTCAAGACCTTTGGGATATCATTAAAAGACCAAATATCCACATCATCAGCATACTCAAATAGGAAGAAATTAAGATTAAGGTCACAGGAAAACCTATTCACTAAAATAATGGCAGAAAAATCCAAAAGACTTCACCAAAAGACTATTAAAACTGATAAACAAAGTCAGTAAAGTAGACATATATAAAATCAACCTACAAAAATCAGTAGTTTTTCTCTGTACCAGTAGTATATTAGCTGAGAAAGAAATAATGAAAGCAGTGAATTCACAAAAGCCACACACACACACACACACACACACTCACACACATAGAGAGAAAAATACTATGGATCACCTTAACTGAGAAGTAAAAGACCTATACAATGAAAATTAAAGAACACTGAAGAAATTGAAGAGGACGGTAAAAGGTGTAAAAACTTTCATTGCTCACGGATTAAAAGAATTAATATTGTTAAAATGTCCATATTATCAGATGCAATTTCCATGGAAATGTCATATTTCTGTAAAGAAAAATCCTAAAATTCATATATAAGCAAAAAAGACTTCAAATAGTCAAAGCAATCTTGAGCAAAAAGAACAAAACTGGAGCATCACAATACCTGACTTCAAAAGCCTTGATAATCAAAACAGCACAGTATTGACATAGAAACAGACACATAGACCAATGGAACAGCATAAAGGGCCCAGAAATAAATTCATGCATCTTTAGCCAAATGATTCTCTATAAAGGAACCAAAAACCTACACTGGAGAAAGAACAGCTTCTAACACATGGTGCTGAGAAAACTGGATACCCACATGCAAAAGATGGAAACTTAACCCTTATCTCTCAGTGAATCAAAGACCTTAGTGTAAGACCTGAAATTCTGAAACTACTAGAGGAAAACATAAGGGAAGCATTTGAAATATAAGTACAGGCACGATTTATTGGACAGGATTCCAAATGCACTGGAAACAAAGCCCAAACTGACAAATGGTATCATGTTACAGCATGAGACAATCAACAAAGTGAAGAGACAGTCTACAAAATGGGAGAAAGATCTTTGTCTGCTATTCATTGGACAGAGAGTTAATATCCAAAATATATAAAGAGCTCAAAGAACAACAATGACAAAAATTCAATTGTCTTTTAAAATGGGCAAATGATCTGAATAGATACTTCTCAAATAAAAATGAAAAAAGTATATATTTAAAAATGTTTGATATCATTAGCCATCAGGAAATGTAAATCAAAACTATAATGAGATGCTATTGATACTGAGAATATGGAGAAAATGGAAACCTTTTACACTGTTGTTGGGAAGGTAAAATAGTGCAGCCATTATAGAGAATAGTATGGAGTCCTCAAAAAAACAAAAATAGAACCCTCATATGATCCAATGATCTTACTTCTGTGCCTATATCCATAAGAAATGAAGTCAGCATAAAAAGAGATATCTGCATGCCCATGTTTATTGAGGTACTATTCACAATGTCTAAGAAATGGAATCAGTCCAGACGTCCATCAACAGATGAGTGGATAAATAAAATATGATAAAGCCATAAAGGGAATGGAATTCTGACATTTGCAGCTAAGTGGTGGGGGAGAGAGGGTGGATGAAGTATGATCAATGCATGATGTGTACATGTGTGGAAACACACAGTGAATCCCTTAAATTTTACCATGAATATGTGTTGATAATGATGATGTTAAAAGAAGGAAAGCAAGCTCATATAGATTTTTAAGTTACCTTTACACTATAAAATTTAATGTAATGTGCAATGCCTCATCATTTGGAGACTGAGATAAAAATTCAGTCACGTTTTGGGTTTTTTCCTCCAGGATTATTCAGAGTTGTCAGTTAATTAACATAGTTCCCCCTCTCTGTGCATACAGTGATTTGAAATTAAAGATTGCACCCAAGGAAATGCCTCCTTTTTGGTAGATGGTTATTATTTTGACAAAATGTTGTTTAATTATTTTATTTTATTAGCCCATGAGTGCAAAACATATTTGCCATTTCTAATAGGGAAGGCCTTGTACAAGTGCTGACCTGGGCAGCTGGAGTATAACAAAGAGCACAGGATAGTGAGTGAGAGTGACAGTTGAATGAATTACTACAATATAGTGATTAGAAGCAAGAATAATGCTGTTGAAGATGAAGTTGGACACTAGTCAAAATGGAAAGGACAGATTTTAATAAGCAATATGCTATCATTACTGAGAAAAAGAGTCCAATATAAACTGACCTCAACTTTGATTTGTGCAAAGTTGACTAGACAATTTAAAGGAGAATGAAGGGACAGGCAAGAGCAAGCAGGGACTCACTCTAAAAGCTAACAGAATGAAATTGGTCTTTAATTAGAAAATTTTTAAATAAAAATTACCCACAAAACAATACCTAACAGTGATGCTTAAAATGATTTCTTCTAGCAGATGAATGCAAAGAGCATGCAGGGACTTAAAACTACTGAGTGCTGTCAAAGATCATGATGCCTATTTTTAAATGTTTTATCCTTTCCTGTTCTTCTAGAGTTGAAAGAGCATACAATGGATATGATCAAAATTCTCATTTGATAGCACAATGAAAGAGAGAAAGAGCATACTAACACTCCAGGCAGACATAGCTTCTACTAGATGTTGCAAGAATAAGGCATAAGTGGACTTTATTCTGCGGTCTGTGTCAACTCTGAGTGGAGTTTCCAATTGCATAGGAACATTGGACAGTTTTGACATCTTTATTATGCTCTCTGGGGTCTTTAAAAGATATCATCTTGTTCAAAGATGACTTATTTAAAGATTAAAACAATCTTTACTTAAGTGCCAAAAGTAATTAATCACAGAACCAAAACGGTTATATCTTCCCAGGTCTGGTTCTTTCCCAGTTAAGACACCAATTGTCAAATTGAATCAAAATTAAAATTTGATTCTTTAATGCTATTAACAGTCACCTGCATTTGTTTCTGAGGCCTAATTCTGCTTTTTGTATTTGCTTTGCACTGAATTAATATTGTTTAAATAGGCTGTTGTACATGACCACTTTCAAACAAGATCATAAATTCTCATAAAAGCAAACTAAGGAATTCATAATCATAGCTCTTGGTCGCCACCTAAAGGTTTGTTTCTTGTTTTATTTTACAAGAGACCTACTGTGCATTCCTTTTATAAAACAATTGTTGGTTTCTATATAAATGTAGGATAAAGAGAATTATTTTAGCATTTTTTTGTGAATTTAAATGAACAGCATATGTAATTGTGTTCATTGTTCAATTTATTTGGTACTAAAAAGCAATTTAAACTAGGTCCTCCAAGTGGTCTGAGAATTTTTCATTTGTTCAAGAAATATTTAGCTTGTCCTCATTATGTACCATCCCCACTCTTAGGTCCACCTTGGAAACACAGACATATTTAAGTTATGGTTTCTGACTGCAAGAAGCAGGGATAGTTACTTATTTAAGAAGCAGGTTCCTCCTTTGTTGTAACCTGTATTGAAATTACCCTTAATAGTATACCAGGGAGTAAATCTAGAAGAAGCCTAAACAGAGAAATATTTCTCATTTCCAGCTTTCTAAGGTCAATTCAATTAAATACATGGGGTTTTTTTTTTTTTTTGCCATGTATAATGTAAGTGTTAAACATGTGAAATTTCATACAGAACATTCATAACAGGTATAGTTGCTTGATTATGCTTGACAATATCATGAGGTATCATAGTTAATAATTCTCTGCCCAAATTCTATTTTCATTCCCTTTATTCTCCTCCTAAGAAACATTTGATTGATCAAGCCAGCTATGTCCAACTTCTAACCTGGACTTTGACAAAGCCAAGTTTGGAAAATGAAATCAGGGCCATCTATGATACTATAATGAAAAGTTAGTTATGATCTCTATAAATTTCGCATTCCAAAATCCATATATCTAGATCATCTATGAATCACCTAAGTTCTTGTTAAACATGTAAACACAGTATATGAACACATGAACTTGCCATTATAGGTTCTAAGCATTTTGCCTTGTTTTGTTTAAATCAGAAAAATATTTATTATGAGTCAAGCACCCCCATTGTCTATGTTCAATAGACTAGTCTTTGTCTTCCCTAGAGAGAGCTTGTGAAGAAAACAGAAAATAAATAAATACATAAAACATGTTATGATAGGACTCAAAGGAACCAAACATTGTACTGTGATAGAGAATAATGTTGGGGTGAGACAGTCCCACATTAGATAGGAAAGTCAAGAAAGAGCACTCTGAGAAGGCAACATTTAAACAGAGACCTGAGGAATAGGAGACAGCTCCGCCATAAACAGAGTTACAGAGATTGTATACGCAAAATCTCAAGTGCTAAGAGAAAATCAAGGGAACCAGAGCAGAGTGACAAAGAAGAGTGTCATGAGATGGGATGAGAGATGTAAGAAGGAGCCAAACCAGGCAGGGGCTTGGAAGCCATAGTAAGAACTTGGAGTTTCATGTCAAAGGGAATGGAAAGCCACAGTAGAGGGTTGAAGAGGGGAGCAACTTGATCTGCTGGCTGCATGCAGAAGGGATTGGAAGCAGCCCAGGGTAAAGGAAGATAGAGCTCTATTACAGAAGTACACAAGAGAGAAGGTGATGATGATGGCGGGAAACAAAGATGGTAGTGGTGGAGGCAAAGAGAAATGGACATGGGAAATGAGTTTGGGAGCTAGAATTAACAGGATTTAGTGGCAGATCACATGACCCTGGAGTTTTGTTGCTTTTGCTGCTATCACCATGGCTTTGAAATGCTGATATTGTTTTCTACATTAGATTTAGATTTCCTTGTTAAATTTTATGTCATAAGCATTTAATTTAACTAAGTTTTTGAGGAAATATCTTAATAAAAGATCAATTCATACATCAAGAAGGAAACAGTTATTATCTAGTATCTTTGCAGATGCTGTAGTACACAAAAAAATCACTTTATAGATAATGGAAATCTATTAAAAACAGCAAAGATTATTTAAAGTATGTTCAAGGAACTCTGTCTAAATTTTTCAACATTTCCCTAACCTCTTAAACAGAATTTATTTAAAATAAATTCAGCTTTTTATAAGCACAAACTTATCCCAGTAACATGATGGTCTTCATAAAAATAGCGAGTTCCTCTACTTTGAAAAACTGAATGATATTCTGCATTTAAATAATTAAATTTTCATTTTGTTGCCTTGGCTGTGGCTGATTTTGGTACTCATTGTTTCTCAGTGTAGTCGCTGATTTCTGAGCCATCCTAATATGCTGTTCCCCTACATTGGAAGCTGGGAACTTGCTGTCACATCTTCATGCAAGCCAACTGTCATTGGGCTCCAAGTAAAGGGTAAAAAATTTTGTTTTCTATTTTGATTGTGCATAAGTCTTTTTCACATGCTGATTTCTCAAGTATATTTTAGGATATTGAAGTTGTTAGATCAGCAACATTTGTGTCAGGAAAATGTCCCTTTACTAGCATTTTATTTCCCACATTTTCATAAGTCTCCTTGAAAATGGAATTCACATTATCATATATATTATCATTTTGTTTCTACAAGGCTCCTTCCTTATAATATAACTTCAACTACATCATTTTAAATGTTGTTTTTTAATTTGATGCCTAAAGTATAGTTTTCAAGTGTAACATAAAAGCATATAACATTTGATCATAAAACTAGACTTAAAATAATACCAAATATCTTGACATAGGCTATGATGTTATCTTTTTTTTTTTCTTTTTCTTTTTCATTTTGACATGGCATGGAAACTCAAATAAACCAAATGGCCACAAAACCTTAATCAGCAACACCACTTTCAAAGTGTCTTTTGAAAAGCCACATGTATATATTATATACCTAATGGGAACATTTCAAAGTTACTCTTCAAAATAGCTACATTCCTCAAACTAATCTCCATATCATTGCCTAATATCATAAAAGAAAATGTGTGAATGTGTAATGAAAATGTGTACATGATTAAAGAATTAGTGTACAGACAAAGAACATTCTTAACATGTATATAAGTTACTTTGAGTGTCTATTGAACAAGATCCCAGCTGTCCCTGGCTAACCTGCCAAATGAAATCCTTGGGCAAGAGGTTCAGAAATTGGAATTTGCAACAAATGTTTCCCAGTTGATTGATACAAGTGTTTCTTAGAACAGTCTTTAGACAGTAGTGTGGTTGACCTAGGGTAAGCAGTCCTCAACCATTTACTTTTTAAGCTTTGTGGCATTATATTTTTCAAAGATGACTATTTCAATGTATAATTATACCACCCTGTGATATCAACATCTACAAAAATGATGGAATTTGCACTACCTCTTCTTGACTCTGGACAGACTTTGAACTACATGAAACTGATACTGCGTGACTGCTAAGAACAATAATACAAGATAGCTTCCCAATTGGTTCTCTTGGGATGTTTGCCCTAGGATTAGCCACCATACTGTGAAAAAGCCAGGATGCCACATGGAAGAATCAGTGAAGGTCTTTGTGCCCTAGCTCCAATTATAACTCGCATCAGTGGGCAGTCATCAACCACCAGATATGTGAGTGAGTGATCCTTTAGATGATTCTAGCCCCTAGGTTTAGGTCACTCCAGCAGAACAAAGAAAATCTCCTCACTTAGCTCTGGGCAAATTTTAGGTTTGTAATTATGATTAATGTTGTCACTGTTACAAGCTGAAGTGGTTTATTATGCAGCAAAGCCAGAAAAAATTTCCAAATACTTCTGCAACTTCTTTAGATGAATTGTAAAGTCCCAGAGAAACTCTCATGCATTCCAGCTTGCATTTAAAGATTTTCTATTCTATCAGTCAGATCCACTACCAGCCCTAATCAACTTACTGGATCCTCCCTTATGAAATTCCCCAAATCCACCATTCTCAACCAGGAATGATGTTGTTGCCCACAAAACATTTGGCGATGTATGGGGACATTTAAGGATTGTCACATCTGAGGAGGGGTATTCAACTAGCCCCTAGTGGGTAGAACCTAGAAATGCTGCTGACCCCCCTACAATCCCTAGCACAGCCTCTCTCCCAGGAACAAAGAATTAAGAAGCCTACGGAGGAGTGGCAAGGTTACCAGTACTCTGACCTAGATCTGGTGACAGCTGTGAGCTACTCCACACTTACTCATGATCTTCTTTACCATCCCATTTATCTATTGTTCTCAAACCAGGAATTAAAGAACTTAGCATGTATTGGGGATAGAGGGGAGGATTAAACTAGCAGGATTATCTATGGGGATTTTAAACCTATACAAGTACTATATCTGAACGTTTATGTGCCTGCAAAATTCGTGTGTTAGAACTTAATCCACAATGTGACAATATTGAGACACAGGGTCTTTGGAAAGTCGCATGGTCATGAAGGCTCCCATGAATGGGATTTGTACAATCTTGAAAGAGGCCTGAGGGGACACTTTTTTCCCCCTTCTGCTATGTACATCCATGGCTGTAAGCTGCCATCTCTGAGGAAGGGGTTTCACCAGACTTGGAGTCTGCTGGTGCCTTGGTCTTGCACTCCCAGTCTCTAGAACTAGGGGCAATTCATTTTTGTTGTTTCTACATTAGTTAAAGAATTTTTGTTACAGCAGTAGGAATGGCCTAGACAAGTGAGGCTAGGGTGCTCAACCATGGCTATGAATTAAGAGAACCTCTTTATCCCAACATACTAATACTCAATTTCCAACTCCAGAGATTACAAATTAAATAGCATTGAATGCCAGTTTAAAAAAAAAAAAAAAAAACTCTTAGTATCATCCTAATGTGAAATTCTGCATGAGAATTACAGACATTGGCCTCTTCCCCTGGAGATTATGACTCCTAACGTGAAGAGGAGCACTTGGAAAGTCTAGAAGGTAAAACTGGAAAATCCCAATGGGTGATTTAGACTCCTTTCCCACTAAGAGCCTTTGTCCTACATGTCCCTCTGCATTTAGCCTACCAGTTTCTGGCAAGAAAAAGACCTGAGTCAAACACATCCTTCATTCTTGTGCATTTATTTGGATGGAAGCAAAATTCTTGTTAAGCCAGTGAGAAGCACCATTTAGTAAATGATCAACAGCCAAATGCTGCGCAATGGGTTCAGTCTGCTGTGTACCTCTTACCAATAAAATCTGCTCTGTTTGCTGGACTGTCCATTAGTTTTCTAAGAAGTATGTAAAAACATTAGTCTGCATTCTGAGAACTTCACTACTGGAGTGTCAAGCTAAATCAAATAATTATGTAATTTACATAGCTACAGATGATAATGAAAGTTGCTGATAGAATGTAATTCTGCTGAAGTCTCATTTATCTCTTTCTAAATAGGACATACCTCGTCCCCTTGCAATGCAAATGCACTGCCATCTGTCTTAGATTCTAAGCAGATGAAAGTCTGCTCATTAAAAAAAATGATGGGTGGAGAAGGGGAAAATGTGAAATAGCCTATTATTATAATAATCACCTCAGCAAAAATGTGTTATTTCATCATGACAATGAGCTTTTTTGAACATGTTATTATTACATTACAGTTGTGGTAAAAAAAAAAAAAAATCAAAACTATGTTTTTCTTTCCAAAATGTATTCATCAAAGGAAAACACCAATTTAATAAATTTCTCAATAATTAGCAAGTTGTAACTTCTCTACTTTTAACTCTTTACCATTAAAGCCAAAATAAGAATCTTTCATGTCACATTTATGCTTACTGAATATCTAGAATAATTTTGAGTGCTAATTGTACAGTGTATTTGCATATATCATCTAGAAGTTAATCATGATTAAGGGCATTGGTTTTTTAATCAGATTGCCTAGGTTTAAATCCTAATTTCACAATTTATAATGTGGTCTGAGACAGTTATTTAACTCTTGTGACTTAGTTTTGCCTTCTACAATGGTGATAATAGTACTGAGTTCATAATTTCCTTTGAGAATTAAAAGATAAAATGACTAGAAAGTGCTTAGCATATTCCCTAGCACATAAGATATATTTAGTGAATAAATATATTTTCATTCTCAAATCCATAATGACAAACCATATTTTTCCTTTAAGCTTCAGGCCTATATTTCCAACTGCCTTCTGCATATCTCCATCTGAAATTCCTCAGGCCATTTTTAAATTATCTTCTCCCATGTATATATATTAGTTTTCCTCCCATACTCCCTAACTACTCCCTAACTAATAACTCTAATAACTAATGCCCTTTTACCAAGATATAGAAAGGTGTTTAAAACAATTTTTCAAGTTCTGGAATCCATCTGGACAAAGGTCATATGACAATTATACTTTAAATTGTTATTTTTCTCCCTTTTCTAGGGGCATAAGTTTTGCTGCAAGTGGAGTGTTTAAAATATTTTAAATAACCCTTTAAGTTCTTCAGATCCTTATTACCTTTTAAACTTTCTAATGTTCTGAAGATTCTTTGTAACAGTTTCTTAAAGATACTAGGCCTAATGTGTTCCTGAACATTTTACATAAGTAATGAGGCTTGAGGCTGCTCAGTTATATGTACATCTTATCTTCGGCATCTCTTTCATACTATCCTCAGTGTTCATGATGGAGAATCACATTATTACTTAGTTTCAAGACTTAGATAACTGGGCAAGTCCTATGAGGCCTTTCCTGATAGAAACTGGGGTGGTAGATAATAGCCTCAGGCAGGTATAGCTAGGCTGGGCCCAAGTTTATATGTTAGAAATTAACTAACCATTTTATAGGATTTAAGAAAATTTATGCATTCACTGAGATGCCCATTTTTCTCTCAGAAGGATCAGAAATTCAAAAATAATACTTCCTGAAAATGAGAAAACGTCACTTATGGAACTGCAATGAGTACCACGTATTTTGGAAGCTTCTAAATCAACTGAATGTCAAGAAAAACCATACTTTCCAAAAACAGGAAACTTTCAATTGCAGAAAAGTAAACCCAATTTAATGAGAGAGAAGCTGTTTTAATTTGAAATTTCTTCCTACAGACCAAATAAAGTACAGAGAGAAACAGCACATAGGAGAGTGGTAAGGGCCGAGACTCAGGGCAGGTTAAAGGAATCAGGATGAAGAGATCGCTAGTGATTTACTTGTGCCACATTCCATTGACCACAGCGTAGTTCCTGTCGCACTGATTTTAAATGTCCACTCAATCTTATGGAAATTAAGAATTGGAGGCTGTACACTGCCCCCTTTGCCCATTAATCACTAGTGCAGAGATCACAAATGAAAATGCTTACAGGAATTGGGCATGTAACATACATAAGTGAACCCAGTTTGGGCATATGGGAAACAATAACATCACCATGAAAAATGGTAACTGACTCTTAGAAGACAACAGAGAATGGTGAGGACTGTGGCAAATGGGAAAACCTGAACCATGTCTTAAGTGGACAGAAAACACACAGCTCCTGCTTATTGCCTTATGGCAACTGTCCTCAATATTCTGATTACTTAAGAGAAGCTGAAACTAGGATTTAATAAAATCTAATTTTAAAAACTTAGCAAAAAATCGTTAGTTTTTTAAATCACTCTATGTGTTGATACCTTTAAGTGTCAAAAAACAGACTTGTTTACTGGCAAATGTTGTCCATGAGCTGCTAACATACTAGTCTTCACAATAAAGTTCTAGAACAATACAGTGGCCTTTCTTTTTTTCCCTTTCTTCTTTTCTTTATTTAATTCAGAGAATTGTGTTTCCCAGTCAATCAAGATGATCCAGAAAGTCCAAGTAAAAAGTCAGGAGTATGTGTTTGGGAGGAAAGGGACAGTAGTTAACAGCAATCTAAAGACTTAATAATTAGTCCAATATATGAAATTTCAATTAAAGAGCAATTTTTGTATTAATTGTGCTAAACTTGTCAGGATAGATTGTGGCTAACTTAAAACCAATATCCTTTCCCTTGGCCATTTGGTCTCCCTTAAAGTTAAATGTGCTAGCCAGGCGCGGTGGCACACGCTGTCTCAGCACTTCGGGAGGCTGAGACAGCAGAATCACCAGTTCAAAGTCAGCCTCAGCAATGGCAAGGCACTAAGCAACTCAGTGAGACCCTGTCTCTACATAAAACACAAAATAGGTCTGGGGATGTGGCTCGGTGGTCGAGTACCCCTGAGTTCAATCCCTGGTACCAAAACAAAACAAAACAAAGTTAAATGTGCTATATTTCTTCCATTTTCCATCCCCCTCTCTACTCTCTCTGTGTCCCAGGAAGCTGGGTGTAGGTGGCATCAAGGGGTACGTTTCCTCTGGCTTCCACTGTGTTTGGCCCATCTGAGGACAATA